>WAAD01019489.1:3290-63285 GCA_013389945.1 Fregata magnificens | reverse complement strand
ACCGCCGGCGGCGGGCGGGCGGGCAGGCAGGCAGGCAGGCAAAGAACGGGGGAAAACCCCCAGATTTACGAGGCAGGCAGATGGCGATAATTTTAGGTGGGCACGGGAGCGTGTGGCGTTTCGGGTTTCCTCTTCGTTAGGGCGAGGTCTGGGAGCGCCCCGTCCTTCTGAGGGGAAGCTTTCCCCCTTTCCAGTGGATACACATGGTAAAAACCTGGCCGGTATAAAAGTATCTGAACTTATTAGAAATTACAAAAACATATTTTATTGAATCCATATGCTGCCTTCTACATTTTCAGAGAGGCTTTATTAATGATTGAAACGCAGTCTTAAACAGCACAAAGCAACATTTGTCTTACGAGGGTCCAGTCGGGGGATTTCTGTTTTATCTTACAGGTGCACTGAAATAACAGCGAAAACTAGTTAACCGCACTCAGGTTTACCCTCCTGCTTATTCAGAAATAACAGAGATAGGACTTTTCTTTCCCGTAACGACTTTTAATTGATTTTTATATATATATATGTATTTTTTTTTTAAGAACAGCACCAAATACTGAATAAACTGGAATGGCTTCAGGTTTATAAAGCACAGAAAAGTACCTTTCATTAGCTTGCACTCAGCTCGTCACTAGGACGTTTCTTTTTTTTTTTTTTGGCTTCAAGAATGACCTTTCTTGATAAAAGGCATGCCAAACGTGAGCTAACCCCCCCATTTTTATGTGAAAACCATCGCATCAGTTAATTACTCCGTTTTCTCCGCAGAAGGATCTAAATCGTGAACTTTTTTTTTTTTGGNCCCCCGAAATTACCTCGTAGATTCGTTTCTGCTTTCAATAAAGAAGTTTTACTATACCTTTCAAAGACAGAGTAGCTCTTGCACTTCACCTTTAGTAAGTTGCAGACAGGAAGTCCCGTCTCAATAAAGACCATATTGTTGGGTTACAGCATGGCACGTTGGCTCCTAGAACTGCATCCTTGCGGTGTTATAATTGTATCACCGTGGATTTAGCTTTCGGACTTGCTGCTACAGAAACGATACACGGTTTGCTGCTGTCAGTTGGAATTTCAGTGGCAATTTGCATGTCTGTAGGTTTCTGTAGGTCTTCCTGGGTGGAGGTGGTGGTTGCACATCTCCAGAAATGTATTTCTAGCTAATAGCTCAAGCGGCTTTAAATGCGTGTACTGCTAAAGTAAAGTCTCAAACCCAAATGATTTACTGTCTAACAATAAAGTTGAAATGATGTGGTAATAGCTGTACTCCCAAAGCGTATCCCAAAACATACGAAGCATTGTTCGAGTAAATGCACTTCAGAAATCTGTTTTGACATATCGAATGGGCCATTTCATGGCTCTGTAACTATAATCGGCCAAAAGGACTCTGTAGGCTAAAAGGAAGAACGAGAAAAATCCCACGAACCGGTTACTTTGCCTAAACAACCGTTCCCGAGTCTGTTTCACATTAAAAATGACCTCTCTCTTTCCATGTTCAGGCGGATGTTTCCCGCAATGAGGGTGAAGATCTCAGGTTTAGACCCACATCAGCAGTATTATATTGCTATGGATATTGTGCCAGTGGATAACAAAAGATACAGGTATGGTGGCTTTAAGGCAAAAGACGTATGATGCAAGCTATAGGGAGCTTGGCTATTGGAAGAGAACATTAACACTGCATAAATTAGCAGAAGGTCGTGTCTTAACTCTCCTTCAGATTCCTATTTTCATCCCGGTGCATGTAAAAAAAATAAATTGTGCCAAGTACGCAAGACCAACTAAAAGTCCCGTTGAAGCTCTTTATACGTTTACCTTATGTGGTGTATGTACGGTGGGCAGATGCTCAGGTTTTGGCTTTCAGAGAGTACAGTTCTAGTGCGATCAGGAAACGTTATCATATTTTATTCCTCATCGTGTTGGTGGGAATTGTTTCCTATTAACAAATAAATACGAAAATGCACATTTTTCTACTGCTAAATGGCATTAACAATTAATAACATTAATAGCATTGATGTCCGATTTCATGGCATGTAAGCTTTCTTAGTCACGCTTCAAACTGATTATATCATTTAATTTAAAAGCTGTTTATCACTCATATTTGGTTGCTTAGATTCACAAAGGGTAATGTTTCTAATTAGTGTTGTTTAAAGAATTGATGGCATTACTGTCTGAAGAATAATGTGAGGAACAAAAGTAGTTGTTCTTTGAACATTTAAGAGTAGGAGTTAATGTGCTGAAACTCTCACTATGGCAAGGGCAGTCGTGTTTCGAGGGAGCTGGTTGGTCTCTGCTGAAACCACTGGTCCTGCAGAAATGTTTGCAGGATTGGGCCCGCAGCAGTTATTATTGTGAGCAGGAGGCGTTTTGTAGGTCTTGCTTTACAGATGCGATCCCATGCTCCGTAGCAGCCAGGAGGAGCCTGGCCAAGTAGTTCAGTGGAGGCAGGATCAGGTCCTTACCAATTGCTGGTTTGATTGTTTCAACCCTATACTTAGTATAATGTAGGGAAAACCGCTGCAGATTTAATTGTGGAACTAGCATTATTCAGACTGAGACTAAAAGGTTGGTTCTGCAGGAATGCTGCCTTGTTTCCTAAGCGAACACTGCCCTGCGTTTTTTGTGTGTCCTTACCTCATTGACTGCAATTTTGTCCTGTTCTCGTGCGGTATAGAAGATGTTTCCTCGGATCGTTTTAGATTTTGTGTTTTTCAACAAGGTGCAGATAACAGTGCTGAGGATGTCCAGTATGTACAGTTAGGGGAGGCTTTTCTGACTTTTTCTTCGCTTTTTTCTTCGGACCAGTGCGGTGCAGCTCAAATGAAAGCCCTTTTCTTGCTTTGTGTTGCACGTGTGCATTTACTTAGCAATCTAAGCATATTATTCCTAGAAGGTCTGAGCAATTCCTTAATTCATAGAAAAAGCGAGGTAATTATTCCAAATTGAATAAAAATGTTAATATTAAAAATTAAAAACAGGTATCTCGAATATGAGTTGTTTAAACCTCCTTTCATTTAAAATAAATACAGCCATACTGAGCTGCACTGACTGCCCAGTGTGATACATGGTGCCCAGATAACTGGAGTAACTTAACAGAAGTTGTATGAAGGGCAGTATTTTCTTAGTTGGCAAACTTAATTTTCTGTAATCATGCGTTAGCAGCACACCTTTAACCTTCCTGCTAAATATTAATGTTTTACATGTTTTACTTGATTGCACTTTTCATTTTTTGCTGTGCAATCTATGATTTTTTTTTTATTGCTGACTGTTATTTTAACTTTGGCTGTTCATGTGGCTTTACAAACTGTCTTGCAGATCTTTAGATTTGAAAGATACAACAGCAGTCAGTCACATATGGAGCATAGCAGGTAGCAGAACTAAATGGGAAGGAAGAAAATTACATCTAGGTCTAGATTTCTAGCAAAATTGAACCTTGCTGTAAATATTTGGAAGCTGAAGCTGTTGCTCAAAATATTTTCTGTGTATTTATGACTTTATTTACTTTTGTAGGGAAAGCATGTGTTTAGTATAAACCAACAAATATAAAATAAATGAAAAATGTTACAACAGTTGACTGGGTGATCTGGGGTTGAGAACTTGTCTCCAGGAGAGAATTTCAGCACCGTTCTAGATCTTAGTTTTACAGCTTGATACGAATTGTATGGAGCGATGCATGTATTGGATCATTTTGTTTTCATTTCCGATTATGTTGTTTGTCTTTTTCTAATAAGGAACTGAATTGTACAAACAAATGACTTGATAAAGTCTTTCTTGTTTTTATAAAAAAATACAGCTGAACTACTGGAATTTTACTGTACTTGAAAAAAATACGTTGAAGTTTTTAATTAGCGCTTTTTAAATTGCCCTGTGAAGCGTCTGCCTTCAAAATAAGTTTTCTACCAAAGCAGGCACTATTTTTGTTAGAAAATTACTTTGTCAGCATTGGCCTATCAAATGAAATATGGGCTGTGTTTTTTAATTTTTAAGCCTTTCTGCAATACTATTTAAGAAAATTAATATGGTCTTGCAGAAATAGCAAGAGCCTAGTTTGACATAGTTTCATTATTTTTCCAATCATAATGTTCTTTCACTTCAATAGCTTTATTTATAGACTCTTATATTAGACTCAACATGTTAAATCTTCCAAATATGGAATTACTGCTCGATTTGATAAATGAAGGACTAGATTCTTCCCTGTTTGCTGATGCCTATTCAGAGCAGAGCCGTAGCAATCAATGAACTGACACCAGCTTAAAGCTCAGTGTGGAGCCAATGTTAAGACTGTTACTGATTTTAAGAAGACTAAGGTCAGATCAGCGCGTGGTTTTTAACCTTNAAAAAAAAAAAAAAAAAAATTTATTGTCCTTTCATGTTTTGTTAATTGGTGGGTTCTCGCTGTATGTATGGGCCCTAATTTATTCATACTGAATGGGTCTGATAAATTATTCCGGGTTTTGTGGTTATAGGTATTTGTTTTCTTTTTATAGGTATGTTTATCATAGCTCCAAGTGGATGGTGGCTGGTAATGCAGACTCCCCAGTACCGCCTCGTGTTTATATTCACCCGGATTCACCCGCCTCTGGGGAGACATGGATGAGACAAGTGATCAGCTTCGACAAACTGAAGCTTACCAATAATGAGCTGGACGATCAAGGGCATGTGAGTACTTGCTCTTCTGCGGTATTATAGGTAGGCACATTGCTTAGCCCCGAAAGACTGACGTACGGCTTCAGGGTCCCAGAAATAGGCTTGACTTTTCAAAGCTGTTTTGGAACTTTACCGTCCAGATCTAAAATCTGCTTACTTTCTACTCCGATAATTAACTGCTTATTAGAGCCTGCTGTTTTACTCCCCCCTCAAAAACAGAACTCCTTCTGCAAAGTAAGACTTTACAAGGCTAAATTGCCTAATACGAAGGGGCAGAATTGCTCTCATGTTTTCCCACCGAGTGTGTTACTCGCAACTTCTGCTCCGATCAAAAAGGACGCTTAAATTCACAAGTGGCTAGAAGAAACATTAATAGCGTGTAATAACTTCATGTGAATAAAAATACACTTAACTATTTTCTTAACCTAAACATTTGTGTGAAATCCCATGAGGTGTTAATAATTGCAGTCAAAAACGAACAACATGGGAGCTGGGTTCGCTCCGATAATGATTTATTACATACCTTATGAAGCAAGACCCTTTCACAGCTGAGGCTCATTACTTCTGAAATAACTGGCGAAGACGTATGCTGTATGAGCGTTCTGTTTGCAAGTCCTAAATTGTTTAGTTATGACATTATCTAATGTGACAAAATGTGTTATGTTAATATTTCCTTTTCTCTTCAAAACTGTTGAAACATGACAGATGTAAGCCAGTATCTTTCCAGCAATCCCTAAAATAGTTTTACTCGACACCTTAGGAAACAATTAAAAAATGAGAATTGTTTTTAGTCAGGGTGAAGTCTTTAATTTTGCAAAGTCCCGTAATAAATGGCAAATGTTGGCTTTCTTTCAGAAGGAGCATCGAGTTCCAAGTGGTAGAGTTTTGAGATGTTAGAGGCAAGTTTTGAGACAGGATGTGGATTCCATTGTCCTTAGCGTAGCCCAGTGTTTTAAGCAGGATACTTTCTACTTCACGGAAGGGAGTGAAAGAAAATGTACCTGGCACAGAGTACAAAGATACTGCATGCATCTTTCAGTACCGTTGTAACTCTGTGACATTAAGCCAGGTATTTTGTCAATACATAGTCCAGGTTTCAGTTTCTCCCCGTTTGTGTTTGCAAAGGACGTTAACTTGAGACTCTGGTCAAATCGTGCAGGAGCTACAACTTCTATGTTACAGAGGCAGGAATACAGGAGACTGGCTGGACTGAGCTAGCAAATGTGATAACAAAGATAAAAAGCCTCCCTTTCGTATAATACCGTTGATAATTTCATCGCGCTCTTCCTTAAAAGGAACATGGGGGCATTGACATCTCTTGAGTTAGCAGTGCTTTTGTTAAGGGTTGTAAGAAAGGCGTTTTACATCGCTTCTTTCCAGAATTACAGTTATGGGGTCTCATTTGGCAGTGTTTGTTTGAGTAAAGGCTAGCACAGGTAGCTCCTTTAGTTTCCCCAGCATTTGTGTATTTGTGACTCTTCTCGAGTGGGAGTTGCTTTCTCTGAGTCCTGAGTCTATTGTAAGAGTTTTAAAAAGTGAAGTGGATGCGAATGGGTAAAATGTTGCTTTTCCAACGGAGAGCAGGCCAGCTGATTTTTGTACTTGGTTGTTTCAGAGGGGCGATACGTGGGTACTGTGGTCCACCCGTGCACTTGCAGGCGCAAACGGCCCTGTGATAAAATCTCGGCTGTGTGGAGAATTGTATTGCTGTATTTTTCCATCCCAGATCTTAGCTTTGTTTTTATTCGGAACTGAAACCTGTGTAGTGTACACAGCACGCCATTATTCATAATGTGGGGGGATATAAATTTTCTGGTCTTTAGTTAAGTGTTTCGATTTGGAAACTAGTGAAGCAAAGCCCTAGTACACTGATTTGAGACACATTGAACTGATTCGGAGCTATGGCAGCACCCCTCCTCCCCAAAATGGAAATTTAAGTATTAAAATAAAAGGACAAAAGAAGGATGACTGTAAAATAATTTCATATTTCTCAAATCTGGGAAATTGCAAACATGTCATTCATAATTACCAGAAAAGGCAAAAGCAGAAAGCAGAAAAGTGTCTCTTCCAATGGGTACATTTTTTCTTTTAAAGCTATGGTAGGGTGGAATGCTGTATTGAAAAAGCTATGTAGCCTCTGAATGCCTCCAGCAATAATGGAAAATGCATAATCATATTTTGTGATGAATATAAAAAACAATTGTTTCGCATAAGCAGGAAGGAAACGTTTTTCTCAAAAGGGTACCAGGGGAGGGATGGGGGATTAGAGGAGCTAGGGGTCAAGGCTGTACTGTCCCTCGAATATTTGTTTTTACATCAAGTGTTCTGACTCTCCCACCCCTGCGTGGGAGATGGGGTATATTTTAGATTATTAGCAAGTTTTTTATTTTTCCCCTCACGCTTAGGCAGAATGGCTCAGAGAAACCTCGGTGGGGTCTCTACACTCTGCCATCATTCCTCCAGTAGTTCAAGCGTGTCGGTCTTTAGCTGTTGTTCTTTGGGTGTACTTTCCATGCTGTCTAGGTCTGGGGCTTTAATCCTTGTTGAAATTGTTCCTTTATTCTTCCTGTGCTCCTCAGAGGTGTCAGCTTTTGCGGAGTTTTTGTGTGAAATCCCAGGGCTGGGTTTCGGTCTTGCAGGCGTTGAGGTAGGGAGCTTGCATGAGATCAACCCAGAGCCCTTTTACCTATTCCAGAGTATTAACTCTCAGAATCCGTGAGAGAAGTGACCCGCATCCATGGGAATGGGGACAGTATTTGCAAAGAGACGCTAAGGTGGTATTCCTGTGCAGTATTTATATTGTGGTTCATGGCAGCCAACTCCCCTCGCATTGCGTTGGCCTGGGATTAGCTTCTTGTGAAAGGAGATCAGCCATCTCTAGGATGACTTGCTTTGCTGCTCGAACGCTTTCCGGGCTCCTTGCTGCCTGCTGCTATTTTCATCAGTATTTTGAGTGGGAGTTTGTGACGACGTAATTTTATAGCGCTGTTCTGCGGAGAGATTTTGAAGTACATCTGCACGTAGGACACTCTCTGATACATGGGTTCCACTTAAAGGCTGAGGAGATCAAGCAGAATTTGTAAGGATATGTTTTCCGTGTGTGTTTTTGATCTCAAAAGCGAGTCCCAGGGTGAATTCCCTACTTTGGAAAGATTGTGTGCTTATAGAGGCATTAAGGCCCAATGGCTTAATTAAGACACATACTGTGGCATTTGTGTCTTTCATCTGAGTTGTGACGGTAAGGAAAAGTAAACCTGCATTTTGCAGTTGACACTGAGAAGTCCGTGGTCTGGGCGCCCTTTGTTAATGCTTCTCATCCCTCTCTCATCAGTGGACTAAGTGCTGCATTGTAAAAGCAGTCTCTCCCTCCGGCTGGTTAGAGCTGGCTGATTTTTCTATTTTGATGCAGTTTTTAATCTGAATTTCAGTAGAGGGAAAAAGTCAATATTTTTGATGCTCTTTTCCGTGCTTTTAAACTGAGTATTTTTTGATGCTGCAGAACATCTTTTAGTGAAAATGAGACATCCATAGGGCACTCCCTGAGCAAATTAATTGGAGCCTGTGATGTCATTGTCAAAACCTTACTTACAGGCTAATAAAACCCCTGATTATCCAGAAACTTGGCTTATCCAAAATGGGGTCATGTCATCTGGCCAGGACCAAGTGTATTAAACTAGCCAAACTCTAGTTTATCCAAATGAATGTAATGTCCTCTATGTCATTTGGATGAATGAACTTCCACGGTGTCTGGCGTAGGGGCTCTGTCGAGTGCCTGAGCACATGCACATTCTGAGGCTACTCAACGAGCAGGAAATTAAAAAACTTCCCCTGAATGTTGATTAGTGGTTCCACGGGCCAATAGCCATAGGACTATTTATTTATCGAGTTACTAATTTCTTAGGCCTTCCAACAATAATAGTTGAGCTTCCAATTATTTTTTTTCTTGAAATCTTCTATTTTAGTAGTGGTTAGCTGAAGTAGGGTAAAATAGAGGAAAAATTCTGTATTTAAATCTCCTCTAAAATTAGGGAGCAATACCAAGGGGGATTTCTGTGTTTAATTTTATGCACTGTGAGTTCATATACTTCTCGTTTATCATCTATTCTTAATTGAGTTGTATGCTGGGAGGGGTTTGTGCATTGATATTCATTGACTGTATTATAAATCTAGGGTTATTAACACTTTAGAGTTTCGGATTTTGGTATTATTTTACTCTAAGGCTCTTCTTCTTCAGAGTGTGAGAGTCTCAGCTTGTGTTCAAAACAGGATATGTCTCCAGCCTCAGGGATATCAGGAAAAAAATTGCTCCAAGCATATCCCAAAGGTTCCAAAAACAAAAGGCAAATGCTGCTGCTGTTAATCCTGTTAGATCAAATCCAGGCTCCAGTGGAAAAAAAGTGACAAAACTTTCCTAATTCCAGTGGGACCAGGACTTCACTCCTGATTTTTTTTTTTTCTTTTGTTTGAGCCAGTCTCAATTGAGCCAGTCTCTGAATTTGGAGCTCCTGAGTCGTAATTTTTAAATGCTTAGGGTTGGCAATAACATAAATGCACAGGGATTAGACTACTGTAATAAGAACCTTCAGAGGTTAAAGAAAACATTTGATTTCCAGTAAGTGGCATGGTAAACACATACCATAATCTGTTCCAAAAAGCTATTAGTCCTGAAACAGCAGGGTGTCCTTTCTAATAAATGTTATCTTTTTCCTTTCGTGACTGCATAGATTATCCTTCACTCTATGCATAAATATCAGCCTCGTGTCCATGTCATCCGAAAAGACTGTGGAGATGATCTGTCCCCCGTCAAGCCTATCCCTTCAGGAGAAGGGGTGAAAGCCTTCTCCTTTCCAGAGACAGTTTTCACTACTGTCACAGCATACCAAAATCAACAGGTAACTTGGGCTTTCTGCTTAGCGCTTTACAGGCTTTTCAGAGTAGACCAGGGAAGTAAGAGATAGGAGAAAAGCGGATACTTTTATTATACCACTTATTAAAAAGCATTGTCCAAACCCTTTTCATATTACAAATAGCTTTCACTAGTAGTATTGCAGCAGTGCTTGGAGGCTATAGCTGAGACTTCAGGCCATGTGGGCTAGATACTGCATGTAAAAAGTCATTCTTGTTATGGAGTCTTACAGTCTAATTAGCATAGTTAATGGTGTCTTAATTATAAATACAGCATTGAAGCACAAGGCAAAGAGCAGTCTAATTTTTAAGGGTGTTTTTGTACCTTTAAGCGTAGGTAGATGTCTGGATAGAATTTTTAAAGCACTTTTGTTCCTGACACCAGTGATTTCAAAACTCCCAAAACAGAGAAGCTGAGGTCTGAAGAAAGTTGCAGTCATTTTCATTAACTGCATTCCGCATATATTATTAACTGCAATTTATCTGGGTCCACACAGATTCAAAGTCAAAAGTAAACTGCAGTTTGTGTGACTCTGGTGTTTGGCTCTTATTACCGCTTGTTGAAGTATTAACCTGGATAGTGACACCATAGTTAGTGTTGTGACGTTTTATTCATTCCACGTAAGTTATTGCAGCTATATTTTGGGAAATTATATATGCCCTGCCATCTTTACAACTAGAAGAGCAGGAGAGCCGTGTAAATACTGCAATAAAATTATTTGGTGCCTATGCCATTTATTTAAATAAATCACAAGGGGGCGGTTGCTGGTTTTTTATGGAGGATAATAACCTAGAGATAATCTCTCTTTTCGCACTTCCTTCTTGACCTGTACAGAAATAAAATTTAATTTAAATTTTATTGTGGTTAGGCAGTGTACTCTCTTAGGTGAAGAATGACATATGCCAGAAGATTTTTCTCAAGAATTCCAACCTGCTATTTGGTAGCATTAAACACCTATTAGCTTCTCTGGGGATTTGCAAAAATAATGATCAGAAGGCTGGCCCTTACTTTGCTGTGTTTTGGGACACCCATCTTAAACCATGCAAATGTGAAGATGTTTCTACTCCACTGTCGGCTTAATTCTGTCAGGAGAGTCGTTTTGTGTGTTACTTAGCTGAATTTGCAGGTGATAATTTCTCTAATCATATCCACAGATAACTCGTCTGAAGATTGATAGGAATCCGTTTGCCAAAGGGTTTAGAGATTCGGGACGTAACAGGTAGGTGTTGGGGAAGGAGGTGGGCTTGTTACTGCTGACAGAATCGGTTTGTGAAGGCTGGTTGAGGGGAATACCTGTATTTACAGAGAAATTAGTCTGAGGACTCAGACTCCTTGAGGGAACACTTAGGTTTCCCAGTAACGTTCTCTGTGGTGGGCTCCCGTTCCTACTCCTCTGACCATCTAGGTCAAAAACGGGTTGGCACTTGGCTTGACTCACGTACTCAAGTTTCCTTTCGGTGGAAGCAGCGGCATACCGTGAAGGCTGCAAATGGAATTAATGCATACTCAGGTCTGTGATTTCAGGCTGCTCCTGAAATCTCCTCTTTCTCCTGGCTGGAGACACAAATTGCAGATACCAGTGTCAAACTCTTAAATCCAGGTTCTCTTGCATGTACGTGGCATTCAGTATGGATGTATGGCTCATTGTTTTATCTTAAAGGGGGAGAAACTCAGTCGCCTCGTGCAGTAACCTTATGTTTGGTACACTTATGTAGGAGGTGGGAGACCTGTGTTCAAGTGTCTCTTTAGCCTAAGGAGTTTTAAATCCACTTCCTAGGTGAATGCCTTTCCTACTAGGCTATAGATGACCTTGAAATGAGCCTGGTTTCCACCTTCTCTGTTGCGGTTGGACTGATTAATTGCTTGTTCTCTCTTGATCCATGAATCTTTCAAAATAGCAATGGGGAATCTGAGTAGTGCAAAGTGGAGACTTGGGTCTAGTCCCTGCTGCCAGTACTGATGAGGTATTTTATCCAAAGACTGTTTAATGTAAAATACTTAAGCCTGTTATGAATTGTATGTTAAACCATTTCAGCTAAAAAAAGCAGCATTTAATTGTGGTGCATATTATAGATCAGTTCCAGTGACCACATTACGTTTGGTGTTTACGGCTGCTATATTTATGACCTAGCCTTGCAGAGAAGGGAGCAGACTCTGTGCTGGTAGGAATGCTCACAGAGTATCTTTTGGTAGCTGCTTTAATGAGCTTCTCTTTTAGCAGAGGCTACAGCATTAAAGCCTGTTTTGTGCTTCCACCTGAGTTACATAAATGCTGAGACTGGACAGCAAACGAGAGTAGTTTTTAGAAGATGAACAGTTATAGAAGGGGTGGGGTAGTTGTAAAGATTTACAGGAACCCACTGAAGTATCTTCTCAGTTTGCACTCTGCATTTGTTGCTCTCTAAGATTCTTGTCTTCTAGCAAGAAACAATTGGCCATGCTCTCTCCTGGGGCCTGGAAGGGATGCCCCAGGCACTGGCATAAATAGAGTTTTGTCCTCCTTTGTAGCCTTCTAGTTTGAAATTAAGTGAACAGTAATTTCCAGATAAATCCAGTGACTGAAGAAGCAAAACATGCTGTGTGTACTTGGGGGAGAAGAGAGTTGCCATACGTGCTCTATTTGACAGCTCTCCGTAGGCAGTGTCTCTGCTATGCATGCTTTTTGCAGAGCTATAAAAGAAATACTAAGGAGCCTCCTAAGAAGTGTGAAACCCTGATGCCTCTGAAATTTCTGAGTTTAAGTGGAGTTAGAATTTCTTCCATAACATTCTATGAAACAAGAGAAGATGCCCTTGAAAATAGAGAGTAAAGAATCGTTCAGAAACCAGTTTTGAACTGGATTTAACGTGGCGGGACAGCCCTGGTATTACCCAAGGACGATGTAGGTGCTGTAAGAGTACTGCATCTGCAACCATGCAAATCCAGGTGTAGGACTGGGAATATCCGGAGAGGTTTTTTTTTTTTTTTTGGCTGCTAGGAATAAATTTGGTTCAGGCATTAGAAAAAAAGCAGGATATTTTAATTGAAAGACAGTTATAGCTTAGGGAAATGGATTAGGAAGCCAGTCCTGTAGAAAAGGCCAGCCTCTGTATAAATGTTTCGGAACTGGCTTTAGATGTGGTCTGAATGCTTTTACTGTAGCAGACACAGTCGTTACAGTAGTGACTGTGCGATCTCTTGTCCATTGCAAATTAACGTTGGTTTACTGAAGTCAGCATTGCTGTTTTCTTTGGTAGGGTCTGTAGGACTGAATAAGTGTGTTTGGGAATGCAGCTCAGATTTTTAATTGTCAAGGAAAATTTCCTTTTTTAATTTAAATTACTGGTCCACTCTTGTTATTTTACTCTGCTGCTGAACATTGGAATTAAATGTTAAGATTTGGTTATCTTCATTGTTCTAGCTGGTATACTTATCACCTAGGCATTTTAATCTCCAACAAAAGCGTAAAAAAATGCCGTGGTATCATTATATCCAACTTTTCAATGTTGCTTTAATTATTGCAGCTATCTTACTCTGCACTGCTGCATGCAATAATTCTGTTTAATTAAAAAAATTCCCTTTCAGTTCATTCCCGTTCAGTCCCACAGGCTATTTTACAGAAGTCAGTAGCTTCACCTTTTAAAAGCATTCCCTGTGCATTTGCAAAGTGCAGCAGAATTTATGTGCTGAGAATAGTTTCATTCTTCAGTTAGGCCTTAAGTTTGACCCTATAAAAAGTTTTACTCAGGAAAGGACCAGAATTTCTCCCTTTAAATACTTCAGGAAAAACATAACTATTTTGTTAAATAAACTTGGCTATTTGATAGCGTAAATTAGGGTGGTGATAAAATGTGGAAATTGTTCGAAGGCATCTTGTATAAATTATCGCCTTGGCTACACTCCTCCAGGAGGTGGCTTTTATCTCCGCTTTAACTGGAAATGAAAATTCACCATTGCTGCAGAAAATGAAGGCTATCTTTTTAGTCCAGGTTCAGCTAATAAATACTTTATAACTGTTTCCTGAAATACATTTGTGATCCTGCTGGAAATGCAATGGGGAAGAAGCGGTATCAGAAGAACATGTTGGTAGCTTCAAATTGGGCTGTTTGCATAATTCGAGTTTACAGAGTGCTGCTGCTCAAAGGCAAGCACTTGTACTTGGTGTGTGCCTGATGCTGACACTTAACAGGCCTTTGGGGCCCAGCAGCCAAAAATAACAGCAAAATGATACCTCTGAGGTGCGCTATTCATAAAATTCTGTCAGAAAACAAAGGAGCCTTTACCTTCAGGAAATAGAGATTCTTCTAAATATTGTCTGCCATGATTGTCTACCCAGTTATTTCTGTTTTGTCTTGACACTGTTGAAAGAAAATGATTGCCTTTAGAAACTGAAAATCTTGATTTTGGTCAGCACATCATAACCAAGACACAACATTGTTTTATACATTTATAGTAGCCGAAGAGCTGTACACCCAGGGCTTGCTCATGTTGTAAGCGTGGTTTTCCAACTCATTGGTATTGCCTGGGAATCCTGTTTTAATAGAAGTTGTCAATGGATCACCTTTGTTCTGGGCAGAAATAGGAGATCACCCCTCTGGCAGTTAGAGCATTACTTTTAAGGAAATATCATACTAGGAAAACATTTAACGTCGTTTTAGCCAAGTTGTGTCCCCTGAACCGCCCCTCCCCCCCAAAAAAACCCCCAAACCAAAAAGCCAAAGCTGACATAGAGAGCCAGATTGTGGAAATGGGAAACTCTTTGCATGCTGCCAGCCCAGTGACTACAGATTACAGCGATCTCATGCATTAGGATGTAAGACTCTTTTCTACAAAGCAAAATGAAACTCAAAATCATCCTGAAATGTTACTAATTTTTATATGTTTCTGAGGTAGCTATGCAGAGAAATGTGACAAAATACAGCTTTCCTTCATGACGCTGTGATGTTTTTGTTCTGAATAGAATGGGACTGGAAGCTCTGGTAGAGTCTTATGCCTTCTGGAGACCTTCACTGAGGACACTTACGTTTGAAGATATACCTGGGATACCCAAACAAGGTAGTGGTCTTCTTTGTGTTCTTTTAAAACAAAAATGCGTGAAGATAAAGCTTCACCCATCATTCTTTGCAAAAATCTAGATGAATGTGTCACTTGCAGGGAAAAAGCAACCAACCAACCCTGGTGCAGGCCATCACCTCTCATCAGAGCTATTCTAAGTTAGAAAACTAATGCTAACTTAACCACTGTGGCAGTAAAAATGTTAGGTCGTAAAGATAAATCAGATCACGTGTGGAAGATGACAGTTATTTAAAGATGGGATAACCTCTTCCGTAGTGTTATGCTCTGGCTAGATACACAAGGCAGAGTTCGTTTATAGATGGCTTCAGTTGTACACATCCAGAGTCCAATACAGGAATTACTTGTGTGTTTAAGAGAAAAAAAAAGAATGGGAGAAAAAATGTCCTCTAAGTCATGAATCAATAGTGGCAAGCTTAATTGGGTTTCCTCCTTGGAAAGCCTCCTTGATTCTTAAAGACCTAAAAATTGTTCAGTAAAAGTCCCAACAAACTTTATCTGCATCCTAGAGCTTGAAAAAATGGACTTCCTCTCCATTTTGTTTTTTCCTGCTCCCCAGTCCATAACCTCTTGGCTCCCACTTTATCTGTCGTAGAGGTAGTGCTGTGGGGGAGGCAGGGGTATTTAAATGGCCTGTTTGGGCAGAGAGAGGAGTCTCTGTACTCTTTTTCTGAGTTCCTTTATTTCCAAAGTGCCCCAATGCATATAGGAAACCTCTCAGACGTTTCCCAACTCAATCAGACATATTGCTCTTGATTCTTTGCATTTCCTGCTACCAAATTTACAAACATCCTTCCTGCCTTCTTGATAATGTATTCCAAAGCCATTAAGCATCTTCAGAGCAAAAACCCAGAAAATACAGAAATACACAGAAATTACTTTTGTCAACTTCTCCTTAGCCCACTTCTTTGAGAAATCTTGAGCATCCGTGCCTGATGTGTGCAATTCAAAAGGAGTTTTTGTGCTAAGTCACAGATACGTTGGATCAGGGTCGGCAGAGTTTTGGGCGGAGGATGGGAGTGGGGGGACCGTCCTCGTAAAAAAGGCCTGTGATGAGAAGCCAGCATCAGACCTGAAATACCTTGTCAGACTGTGTAAGGCTGAAAGGCAACTCACTCTGAAGTTGAAACATCTAGGAGACAGGCCAGCTGTGTTGCCCTGTTCGTATATAGCAGCACTGTTTGAGAGCAGGGGAACTGCTGCCGTGAACTTCCCGCTTCCTTTTCTGCTGTTGCAGGTTAAGGAGCTTGTTGAAGTTACCGTTGATGTTCACAGAATGGGAGCTGGGATCCTTGGAAAATCTTTAGTCGACTGTACCTTGGCCAGTAGGGTGGTTTAGAGACTTGCTGAAAGACCCCATTAGAAATTTGTCTTGGGTGTTAATGCTGGAAGTGCCCACCTTCGGATAGCAGAGGTGTTGACATAGATTGGAAGAAAAATAAATACGCCTTACACTAGGATTTTTTGAACATGGCAGTGTCTCGTGGTGCTTTGTGCCTGTTGTGGCCTGTCAACCAAGCAAAAAGAAGCAGGCGGAGTTCACTGATAATGTATTTTTCTTTTTACTAGCTCACCTATCATGAAAACCTGTTCACTTATTGACCGCGTGTATCTCTTTGCAGCATCAAGCTGTTTGATAGTTAATGTGATTCACAAACAGGAGAGTCTTCCGTGTTAAGTGCTTTCTGCCTGGGAGACTGTGAAAGGCCCAAATCAATTTTTCTACGCTCATTTTTCGGGGAGATATAACCTCTAAGAAAAGGAAGTGTTTCTTGCAGCTGGGAAACTTTTAGTCCTGAGAAAAGGCTTCACCTGTAGCAGGCAGCATGTTCTCAGGAGCATTCAGCACTGGTATTTGTCATGCAAAAAGTTCTGATACCAGTAAATGAACAGTTTGTGAACAGTTTGCTGCAAACCTAAACCTCCACCTACCTGTTCAAGAAATGAAGCAGCTGTGCACAGTATTCAGCCTACGCTTTTCCTGAAGTTGTTCTGAAGTTTTGTTCTCAAGCTTTTTGGTTTGAAGTTGGAAGTTTTTTGTTCTAAAGTTTTGTTCTCAGGTTGTGAACTTCCCTGAAGCTCTTGAACTGTGGGAGCCTCTCTCATTTGAGCTAAGGAGCCAGTTCCTTAGCTGGTCCTCTGACAGTGAGTCAGGCACAGAGTGCTTGAAACGCACTCTGGGGTGTAGCAACAGCATAGACAATACAAAATTCGTAACTTTGAAGGCAGCCTTCTGTGATGTGGCACTTGCCTGGCTACATCTTAGCTGCCATGCAGCTTGCTTCCCGTGTCAAATAAAGAGTAGTTAACCTTTCAGGCAGGAGCTCTAAGTATTGGGTGATGGTTGCAAAAGCATAACTTACGTTCTCTTTCTTGGACAGGTCGTTTCTTTAAAAATACATGCACACACACCCCTGCACATGTATGTACATGTCATTTTTTGAATGAATTTGCATCATGTTTCATGTCACAGGTTATTATAAAAGACAAAGGTCTTGATCTGTCACCTAGGAAGTGAACCTTTCCCAACATGCTTCTTACACTGTAATATTCTCTTGCAGGAAATGCAGGTTCCTCTACTTTACTCCAAGGATCAGGCAGTGGAGTGCCATCTACCCACCCTCACCTTTTACCGGGTTCCCCTTGCTCATCTCCAGCCTTCCACCTCAGTCCCAACACTAGCCAGCTCTGTAGCCTTGCTCCAGCTGACTACACAGCTTGTGCCCGCTCAGGCTTGACCCTGAACAGATACAGCACTTCTTTGGCTGAAACCTACAACAGGCTCACAAACCAAACCAGTGAGACGTTTGCGCCCCCGAGGACTCCCTCCTATGTTGGTGTGTCGAGTAGCACAACTGTGAATATGTCTATGAGTGGCAACGATGGGGATGCATTCAGCTGCCCACAGACTGGCTTATCTATGCAGATTTCAGGGATGTCTCCACAGCTCCAGTACATCATGCCATCCCCATCCAGCAATGCCTTTACCACTAATCAAACCCACCAAGGCTCCTACAACACGTTTAGACTGCACAGTCCCTGTGCACTCTATGGATATAACTTTTCCACATCCCCTAAACTGGCTGCCAGTCCTGAGAAAATCGTTTCTTCCCAAGGAAGTTTCTTGGGGTCCTCGCCAAGTGGAACCATGACGGATCGGCAGATGTTGCCCCCTGTGGAAGGAGTGCACTTACTTAGCAGTGGGGGGCAGCAGAATTTCTTTGACTCTAGGACCCTAGGAAGCTTAACACTCTCGTCTTCTCAAGTGTCTGCACATATGGTTTGATGAAGCCTTTAAGTAAAAGTACAGTATGTTTGGTGTCTACAATGTATTTCTTTTGGAATATGAAAGGACACTCGATGTAGCTTGTAAAGTGTGTGTATATATAATATGAGAGGAAGTTTCACTGAATTTTTAACTTGCTTGCGGCCAGATTATTCTCCTATTTTGAGTTACACAGAGTTTGTTGCGGCGCAGACTGCTTTAGTTTCTGGTATAATACACTTAGTTGTATAACACGTTGGGACATATGCAACAAATTAAGTAAGACTTCCTCCCCTTTCCCCTTCCTCTGTTCTAACCCCTTTAAAGAATGAAATGACACTTGGAGTATTAAACAACACAAACAAGCCTATACATTTCCTATAGTACTAGCGAGTTTCTTTAAACCATTGATACAATGATAAGCTGATGCACCAAAGGCATTTCACAAGTTTCTTCTCTGTTATAAGGGATATGAAAGGTATTTGGACTTCAAGTGTTAAGCATCAAGCATCCAGCCTAAAATAGAAGTTTAGCTAATGGATTATTTACAAAGTAAACGGAAAGATTAGTTTGCCTTCTCATGATATGCTGTTTTTAGCTTATCAACGGCACAGCATTCTTACTAGGATTTTTTTTTTTTTTCAGCATTAGTCTAGATTTATGTTTAGGTATTTGAAGACAAATAATGCATATTCAAATTGTGGTGGTAGGAGTAATTTAAACCAACATCAGAAGAAGCGGCATTCTTTGGTACAGAATGAACTTTGGGGTGCTTCATTTTTGTCAAAGGAAGGGCTTGATGCATTTTTTTCCTCCATAAATATTGCCTATAAGACATTTACTGGACAGTAGGATATTCTAATCTATCTTTGTTTTTGTATTTTTACTTTTTTAAAGGAAAATGCAGGTTTGATTTAAGAAAAAAACAGTGAGCAGGATGAGAAATTCCATTATTGGTTTTACCCTTTTGTGTGTGTGTTGTGTTTTGGGTTTGTTTTTTTTTTTTTTTAAATAAGGGCAAGAAGTCCTCCATCCTCAGTATCTCCTAAATACATCGCCTGTAGCAATTAGGCGGATGACTCAGTTTGCCCGCAAGTGTTGCTGGAAGCAGAACTTTGTCGTAGCTGCCTCCCTGTAACACTGCCAAACTGGGACCAGGATTACAATAGGCAAAATTCCTTTAATAGTTTACTTTGAATGCTCCAGCATGACACTTACAGCCTATGTCCCTCCCTCCAGGGAGCCATCTGTCTTCCTCTTATTCCCTTCTGTGATGAGGTTACTGCTGCTCTGTTTCTCAGTCAATTTTTGCCCTGGAATTAGAGAGGTTCCCTTCCTTCCCAGCTCTGGTTTTAACTGGCGCTTGTAAGAACGCAGATCACAACCTGCTCCTGACCAGGCTTCTCCAGAGTGACAAGGACATGGGGAGACACTTGGCATGGCGAAATTTGCGCCCTCATCCGCACCTGCACAGCCCCAGTGCGCATCAGTCCTGCTGCGGAAGCTGCCTCTCAGCTGCTCGCCTATCTGAGCTGAACCATGGAGGCTGTAGAACAGATTTTAATGCTTGAGAAAATGGGTCGTCTTCAACAGTACGCTAAGCCTCCTTTATATTGTGCAGGTGATGTAAAGGCATCATAAAGTGGGTACAAACGTAGTTGAAAATGCTTCCCTGGTCAGCATTGAAGGAGAATAAGGCCTTTCAGATTTTACATTTTTCTCTGTTAGATTTTTCAGTGAAGGTGGATTGTCGTGTTTCTCAAGAGTTCCTACGTCTTTTCTGGCAAACTGGGCTTAACTGCTCCCACTTCAAGAAAGACTCATTGCAGCTTGTATTTCTTCAGTGGGTTGGAGATAATGCATGCAGAAACAGCCCTCTCACTATATCTTATTATTATTTGCAAAGAGAAGAGAAACCACAGCAGTCTTTAAGCCCGTGCCTGGAGAAGGCTTTATTTCTATTAGTTACATATTTGTATGTTAAAGAACACACATAGAAAGTTCTCATTCAAAGCTGGAAAGACAAGAGGATGAGCCTGCAGTTGAGGAGATGTGGGTTTGCTTCTTTGCTGTCACAAAGTTTGCAAGTGACCTCGGGCAATTCACTCAGCCTTTCTATATCTAATTTTTTTTTTCTGTAAGATGTGATAATAGCACTTCTCTGCCTCACACTAAATGGTGACAGTACCTTAAAGATGAAGATCATCTTTACTGTACTGTAGACAGTACATTACAGATGAATGGCTAGGTGGTGTTCATATATGAGGATAACAAAGAGCATTCGTGTACTTCAGGTCTGTCACCAGTTTTGGCATTGCAGTGTCCTTTGAGGCAGACCTCCTAGCAAAGACCTGCAATGCTAAAAACACTGTTCAAAAACCTCGCACTAAGAATTTGTAAAATGGTTCTAAGATGTGTGGAAGATGGGCAAATTTTCAGTTATGTAAATTGTCATAGCTCTATTGGTTTAAATTAACAAGAAACTTGTGTATAGTAATTCCTGCTCTAGCCAAAACTTTGAAATGTTGCAGTTGGACAAATCTTTAAATGGGAAGAATGATACAATTCATCTGTACTTGAAAAAGGTTAAAGATAATTATCCATGTCATCTTAAGGGCTGTGACTAGGTAGAAATGTGGAAGAGCTAAATCATGCGTGGTCCTACAAGGGGAAAAAAAAAGGTTGTGCATGGAAGTTCATGGAGGTGCTCCTGGCAAGAGTATGTACTTTATCATCTGGGAATTTTTTAGAACTGGTGTCTTATTTTTCCTCAAATTATTCTTATCATATAACCACACAATATTGTTTGAAACATTTGTTCCTTAAAATTTGAATCATATTGTAAATAATTACTGGTGTGTCATTGTGAAAAGACTAGCTTTTTATCAATATAGTAAATGCTATATATGCATTATATCTATAATTATATATCTGTATTTTACAAAAATGCCACAGAATATATATTAAAGTGTGTATTCAAACACTTTTTACTACATTTGGAAAATTGAGGGGCTTGGGCCTTTTTTCTCTACAACTTCAGTAAGACCAAAGGAAGTGACTCTAAGGTAAGCTCTGAAATTCAAAGACTTAAATATAACAAGCTGCAATGATCCAACTAGTCCACAGTTCTTACATGGTTCAGTTTAACCATCTGCTGTTGAACCTCTTTGTTATTTGTATGCAAAGGTCATGACAGATGTTGGATACAAGGAGATGCTGAGGCTGACAGCAGAGCTGTGAGGTTTTTATTGTAGGAAGAAGGGACTGAGCAGGTTGCCAGGGTCATCAGCCAGTGATGGAGGCTTGGTGGTTTCTCATAGCCCAGCTCACCCCAGCTGCCAAGGCCAATTCAGCTGCCCCGTATCAGCCAGATCTGGGAAGTTAGCACTTCCATGTGACCAGGTGCTTCAGCGGGAGCTTGGTACCTTGCATATTTTCCCTCTGTGCTCTTACTTTAGTCATTCCCTCTCTGTTCTACTTATTCTAAATGCAAAAATCCATTGATTCCTAAGGCACAATTTGCAACCTATAATCAGCTGGGTATGCTGTTACTCAGCAATGAGCAACATTTCTCCCCCCAGAAATACTGTTATGCGTAGTGGCCTTATTTCCTATTGTACTGCAATAAATGATTCCATATGATGTAGGGCACAGGGCCTGAAAATCTGATTACTTTAGAGACTAGGGTTTCATAGTCACTTAACACCAGCATTGTTGCAAATGACCAGAATTAGGGCAAGAGAAGTAGGCATGAAATGCTTGATCATAAATATCAGGCCTCGAGAGAGAATGAAAGCTTCTGTTTTTAATAAGAGCCTTTTTTGGAATAGCACAATCAGACTCTGAGAGGGCTCGTTTCTGCTTCAGCAAAGGACAACAGGAGAAACTTTAAAATCACAGTGTCAGCATTAATACTAGCAAGTCTATAGAGTGAGCAGTTCAACAGAAGGAACGTAAGTCACCATCAGAAGTAGGTCACAGGTTCTGTGGGTATATTTTTCCTGTAAAGTTAATACATCTAATTAGTACTGTGTAGAAGTGTGTTTAAAAAGTCTGAAGAGTAGCTACTTTCAGAGGTTTGTGTATGAACTTCACATACGAAATTACTATTTTGTTGCACTCTTTCAAATGCGCTGTCAAACTCCCATGACATTAATACTTGAGTTTACTCTGAAGTCCAAGTTTTAATATCAATAACTGCAATTTATCATAATGAGGTAATGGTTAGTCTTTGTGGGCTGCCTTTTCACGTCCACTGACAAAATATATTTTCTTTTGTGGCCTTTCTAAACGTTGGAGGTAACACCCAGGTTTCAAGACAAGCGCTTGGGCTCCAATTCTGCAGCAGGGAATGGCAGGAGAAGTGGAGATAGCACAAATGGACCTTGCAATCCCACCACACACTTTTGAAATGACACAGGTACTGTGATGCCACCCAAATGTACAGTTCTACCCAAATACATCTCGGGGCACCTCTCACAGGAGTCTGTAGCCTAAAACAAGAACTGACATCAAAGGCTAGTCAAGCATGATAAAGCATGATGTGAAAATACTTGTGCTACCCGAAAGCTGGGCTATTGCAGTGAATGTTAAGTGTAGCCCCAGCACAGACTTAACCTATGTCAGCACTGCAGCCACTTGGACTATGCTGTGCCCTTATGTTCATTTGCACACCACTGGGTTTTATTTGGATGCTATAATATAGAGCCAAGAGTAAATTTAGAGCATATTGGAGGAAACCTGCACTCCACTGTGGCCAGTGGTAATGTTGCCATTGACTTAAGCTTTATGGATACCACATTTTCAGACCCTAAGCCATCCCTCTTTCTGTTGCTGCGTGCTTTACCCACGCAGCAGCTGTAGTTATACTGTTTTCAGGGATGTTCTTCTGGCCCTTTGTGGTGTTTTTCAGGTGGATAACCAGCTTTTTGTGTTTCACATGCTCATACTTTGTTTTTAAATTTTTGCTTCTGCAGTTTTTGAGCCACAGTCTGTCTCACACTGAAAGATAAGACAAGCCTAGAACTTGGCGCTCCCTCCCCCAGAAGCCTTGCCGATGGATGGTGTGTTCCCTACCATTGCAGATAATTGACTATATATTTCCCACAATGTTTTTATTGTATTTTACAGAGAAAAGTAATAAAAATAGAGGCTGTATCACAATCAAAGCAGTGTTTCCATTCCTCAGGCAATATTTTTCACTAACCCAAAGGAAAACACCTCCCCACCCTTTCCTGGTTACTATGCTTGGTATATGGTTCTCAGTAAGAAGAAAACCAGATGCCTTATTTAAATGTAAGATGGCAGCAACCAGAAAACCAGAAAAATGGGTCCCAATTCAGGGAAATGTTCCCAGATAGTCTTTGTATGCTTTGAAGTGCAATATGGACACTAATGTTTCCGGAGACACGCTCAAAGACCCTTTGATATATCACCCAGTAGATAGCTGTGTATGATAAATGCCTTGTTGACACTGCGCACTACAGATTACCTGCCCCGTGCTCAGGCAGGGCGTTGTCAGTGCCACACAAAGACGTGCGAGCAAATGCCATTTATGTGGTTCTAGTAATCCTACACAGAAGTGTATGTTCACAAGTGTTAAACAGACCCCAAAGCTCCATTAAGAGACCAGTTCTCAGGGAGAACTAGTAACATGCCAAGCCCATGCAGTCCAGTCATCCTCGTGGTGGTAATTAAATAGCATCTTACAATGAATATAAAAGCAATTAATCTAAGCAGGCATTTATTTCACTTTGCTATAACTAAAAAGGATATATTAATTTCCTCAACATTTTGGGAGGGGAAGGGGACCGAATGTCTGGCGGCTGTATTATTGAATGATTCAGCCCCATAGGAATTTTTTCTTTTTGTGGAAAGAAGGGAGCCTTGGAAAACAAAATTTAAATCAAGTCAAGTGCAGGCTGGTCTATGAGCAAGGAACCTTTAGACATCAAAATATCCCGTCGCAAATGTCTAAAAATGGTCTGTCTGGTGTCACGTCCTTGCATTCAGCAGAGGACAGAACTGTTACATTAAGGAGTGAAGTGATCCATGATACCTTTAACTTATGAAGTGTTGGGTGGAATGAAGGCCTTTGGTAAGTTAAAGACTGAACTACTTAAAATAATCTAAGGCTGAATGTCTGCCATTTTAAGTCTTTAACATTCTGTTCTTTTTAATTCTTTTGGGTTTTTTTTCGAAAGATACTATTAGCAAAGATTAGATGATGCTTAAATATTTCCAGCCAGATGTGTCTCCAAACTTTCCCAGAGATGAAGAATATTCAAATGTAGTTTGGATTCAACCCATTATATAGATAAGTTTGTTTTATATCTGGCCACAGCTGTGAAGTTTGGATTCAGATCTGTAACTCCCCTAAACTTTGAAGACTGTAGTCAAATCTGTGGTTTTGGATTTGAATCTCCAGTTGCTCATTGCATCAGACTTGTCATTCACATCTGTTACACCGACAGCTCAGTGAAAAACTCTGATACCAGTTTCAGACTCTGCAAAGCTGAACCTCAGAAAGGCCGCTTCTCAAGCACACTGTTACATATGAGCAGCGACAGCAGCATATTGCAGGTCTGTAGGTTAACAATTCACTACATGCCATCTAATGGCCATCAGTGACCCACCACAGAGCACTGGCTGATGGGTCACAGGTTGTTGGCTCCCGCCCTGCAAAGTATGCTTTACATACTTCCTTCATATTATGTTTCTGTGTAAGCGAACGCTGTAGCTTCCCACAGGGATATTACATGATCCTGTGTGGAAGGAGAGAGGGTTGGCCTAATTGCAAATGGGATGAAAGCTGGTCCTTGAAGAACGCTCTGAGGGCTAATCTATACAGGGTGGTTGCTGAGAAATAAAGCAGGAGGTGAATTTACAACACCTCAGCTCCACAGGTGGGCACTCTTAACATGCAGTAAGCAAGAGGGAAGGTACTCCATGTGGAAAATAAGAGAGAAAATACTCCACAAAAGTGATGTTCCCATAAGGATACAGTGCTCTGAGGCTGAGGTCCCGCAGTTTCCCTCTCTTGTTTGCTCTACAGGCAGACCTTAAGACTTCAGCCACACTGTAAAAAATAACAACCCACAAATGTCTATCTGGGCGGGTGTCACTGGTTTTCACCATGGCATAGACAGCCTCACCAACTGCAGTGACAGAGCCACCCATGGTAAATGCTGGACAACTCTTCTGACCTGTTAATAGTTGGCAGAGTATTTGATGACAGTTGCAAGAATCTGATGCACAGCAGTATCCTTTACAGCAGTTTAATCTTTGTCATCAAATCCCCCAGCAGCCATGATTAATAGCAGCACTTGAGCTTGTTTTGAAAGTTGTATATTTGGCAGCTATGAACTTTGATCTATGGTTTCGCTTTAAAGAATCATTATGACACAAACTTTTCCTGTAATCCTTCCATCTAATTAAACCACACACAAATACTATGTGGGGAAATATGATGCTATTGATATAAGCTGTGTGTTTATTACAATATTTTAGGCACTTTATTAAACTGGATAGTTGTTCCCAGCAAGATAGTAGATAAGCTCCCCAAAAACAATAGCATCGCCCAGAAACAATATATAAGAGAATTTCCCAAGGCCAAATTCGATTAGAAACTTTCTTTTTTGATTAATACTGTGCCCTTGAACCCGTTAAGGGCTCAGATGTTTTAACCTGAGCTAAAATTACTAGCATTTGATGAATCCAGGCTACTAATGTGTACTTTTCCACAAAAAGTTTGCCTTTGTTCCAGATAGTCAAAGGACTTCAACGTCTAACATGATAGTCTCTCTCTTCCTGTAGTAGGTTGTTCAGTGTTTGGGTACAATTTAATGGGGAAGTTTTCAAAGATGCAAGAAAATTTATTTTGATATAAATATTTTAAACCATGAAACATCTATCTTTTTGTAGCTGAATGAACCATAAACGAGACATTTCTTGCTGGTCTCTATCCAGCTGTACAATGTGTAGTGAAATTCCCATCAGGTAGATAAAGCTCATGTTTTCAAGCCTAAATATGATCTGTGGATCAGAGTCTGAGCAATGTGTTTTCTAGGGCTGAGGTGCAAGGCTGCATATTCTTGACTCAGTTGACTTGCTTCTGTGTTGCATCTTCATTACCCCAGCATTCGTGGGGAAGAGGGTTCCTTCCTCCAGAGCAGGCTACCTAGGTTGTGAGCAGCAGTTTTATGGAGCTGCCTGGAAGCTCTGGAGACTCTTCTAGTTGGCCTGAAGTGTGATCTGGGTGCTACAAAACTGAGAGATAACAGAGGTGTAAATCACCATCTTGAGGTTCCTGCTGATGCCAGGTCCACCAGTGTTTATATTTGCTGATCACCATCTTTTCCATATTTTCTGGGTAGACTTTCAGCCAGCTGGCTCTTGCCTAAAACATAACTCCTGTCAGTACTGGTTAAGCCCAGTGACCATGGTTTCTGAGTCAGTTGGAAAGCAGACAAAGTACCGAGTGTAATAATTTTCCCAAATTGTCTCACAAATTTCCAGAGACTTCATATAAATGTAGAACAGCTGAAGCAACATAAGCGATCCCTTAGGGAATTCACAGCTGAGCGCCCTCAAGCAGAGGGAATAGCTGCCCATCACCACTCTCTGGACTTGATCAGAAAGGGGTGAAACAGAACTGCTCTAATGCAGTTCCATCTCCTCGTGCCAGGTTCTCTAGTCTTGATATTAATCCCCAGTGACGAGCTGTGTCCAAGGCTACCACAAGACTGAGCAGAATTAGCAGGGACATTTGTCATGTGTCCGTTGTCATGAGGGAGGCTGGATTAGTGGCCAGAAATGGCCTTGACCTAACCTGCTCCTGAATAGCTGGACGCTGGAGCTGTCATCCTCTCTTTAGTGGCTCTTCTCTGAAAAGCAAAACTTGCTCAGGTATGCTGGAATCCCTCCTACATCTGCACAACCAGGGCTTTGAGTGACAGTTGCTGGCTGGGCAGAGTGGAGGTGTCACATTATTCTCAATCAGCCACAAAGTCTTGTGGGTGGATATAGGGTCAAAATGTATTTCATATACAACTGGAATAAAGTTTTGTATAAAGAGCTTATAAAACCTCATAAGGACTTTTTACTAGATCAAGGGCCGCCTCTTGTTCTTGCTGAACTCAATGGGAATTTTGCTACTGACTTCAAAGGAAGTTGAAAGGAGCCATGAGGGGCTGATTTCCACTACTACATGTGTGCTTCTGCACACCAAATTTGCATCTGGAAGAACTGTGTTTTAGTTGTTTTTTGTTGCTGTAGTTGTTGGGGTTTTTGCTACTTGAGAGTTTGTGTAAGCACAAGATCTGCTACATGCAGATTGTCTACACACATGAGCAAATGGCTTATTTCTGTTGTGCAAAACTATCTGTACACCACACATTGCATACATGCCTTTAGAAAAAAGGATGCACTCAACTACCTCATCCAAGTGGCATCATTCTCCTGGGAGATCAAAATCTCTTCTAAGCGCATAATGACTGGTGAAGCAGGTTCTGCACTTATCACTGTCAGCTGTGTAAAAACAAATCAAATATAAATGCATCCTTTGCAGGTCTTTTCCCAGGCTGCAAAATGGAAAGCTTCAGCTTCTATTCTATAAGCAGGCATAGAGCAGCCTTAAGACCAGATTCAAGAATCCAAACACTTGTCAAAATGGTTTGGAAGTTACTTTAACTTAAACCACTTCTGAGTGCATACTTTTCCATTCCTTCTCTGCAGCAATTTGCAGAGGATGAGACTTATCAAATACACCCAAATACTCTATGTTAGGCAAGAGGGCTTCTCACACAGGAGTATGAGTTAAAACTTTGATGGTTCAGAAACAGGCATGAAGTTGTTAGAATGGGGGCACAATTTAAAAAGCAGCGATTCAGTGTGAATAGGGGAGTGACCTTGCAAATAGCTGGCAGTTCTGTACAAAACTTGTGTGTCATAGAGGCTCCTGGGGGCCTAAACAGAACCATATTGAACTCATTTCTATATCAGTAATAATATACTCTGCTTTACAGTTGATTGAGACCTTGCTGCTGATAACAGGGATGCTGTTAGGGATGATTTCATATGCTGTAGACCTTCATGTTAGAAAACACTTCTGCATTGCATGCTTCAACAATTACCATCCCATTCTTGATAGTTATACGTTCTCTATGAGTCTAAATAATTCCACTGTTTCATAGATTTTTATGTACTTCAGATATTAGAAAGCATTGTCACAGCCTTCCTCAGTGATCTGGTAGCCAAGCCATATGTATTTAATTCCTTCAGCCTTCCCTTGTGAGAAGATGCCAGGGAGACCAGCAGAAAAGTTGAGACAACATCTGCATCTCTGAGTAAGTATATAACAGAAAGCAGAGTGGTTGGGCCCTCTCAGCCTCTCAAAAGAAGGGCTGTGGAGATAACTGCTCTACTTGCTCCTCCCCTCCTGCATGACTCTCTTTCTGGATTGCTCAAACCATAGGCATGGTGTAGAAGACTGCTAAAGCTTCATAGAAGATGACTCCTGCTAAATTGGAGAGAGTTTAGGGACCAATATGATGCACGTAGGAGGAGACTGACTGTGTGGAGATGGAGAGTAGCAAGTAGGGAGGCTTGGTGAAAGCCTGCACAACCTTGGGATAAAGAGTTTGGGTAGTCCCATAAAGCATCAGCACCTGGTTGCTGATGAGAACAAATCCAGTTTTCTGAGCTGACTGATGTTTCTTTCCTCTTCATGAAAAATATATACTTAAGATCTCACACTCTGAAGCTAACCCAGTCAACTTTTCAGAATAGGTTTAATATATTTTGTTGTATTTGAGGTCAAAGGGCTTTGCTGCAGCTGCAGCTCAGCCAAATAATCTGGACCTGTTGCAGGAGTTACTAGTCAGAGCTCTGATTTGTGTCAGGTGTAGGCTCAAACCAGATGTGACAGGGATACTTTCTGGTGTTGAAAGCTAGGGAAGGTGTCCCACACTTCCTGGGAGCTTAGCCTTGGGCAGTATGTACTGAAGAAAATAGATTTAAAAGGCAGACAATAAAAAAATTACATTGGAAACTGAGTTATAATTCATCTAATAAACAGAAACATCCTATACCATGGTTGTGATTGTGCCTAGTGTTGATTTTTTTATGCTTTCTCTAAGGCTTGCTTTACGTTCAGGATTAGCTTTTCAACATCCAGCAGTGATAAGAGCTTTTGAAGGGATGTAGGTAGCTAGACACAAGATAAAGACACAGAGCAGCTACTACATTTCTTTTCATTAAAGCAAACATAGCTACCAAACCTGAGAAAGACGGTGTCCTGGAGACAGGCACTGACCCAGAAGCCTGATTTGGAGATCCATATCTTTTAAAAGGTGGAGTTTGGGCTAAGAAGCCTTCATTGTCGAGAGGGAATGAGTAGACTGAAGGAACATCTGCACATATAAATCCCTGATACACGCAAATCGAAGCTCATGGTATCACAACTGTGCTAGGCTTGCCTGTCATCTCTGGCAGCCCTCAGTGTGGAGTGAACAGGTAAGGGCATAGCACAGATCCTCGCCACCCATTTTGACCTGATAGGCGGATGTTTCAACCAGAGTGTTTCACGCCATTTTGTCAGAGGGATTTATGCCCGTAGGTCCTGGTGGGACCTCATAGATCCTCACTTTGCATTGACAACAGTGTTTCAGTGTAAAATAATCAGTGACTGAGAAGACTCTGATGGACAGTTTCATTGCGACAATTAACAGGAATTTTCTCACGTTGATACGTTAGACTTTTTTTTAAAGCTGTTCAGGCCACTTGCTGTTCACTAAGGATCCAGTACTGCACCCTGTTTCCCTAAATGTCAACAAAAAGGAGGAAGTGTGTGAAATACCTATGTGTTACCGCCTGCTCCTTAGAAACCCAGAATACACTCTGCATATGTAAAAGCACAGCACAGCTCTCTTCAATAAGCAAAACGACAACACATGTATTTAAATATCAGAGCCTGAAAGGAGTCTGCTTCTTTTCCCACACCTCTGTAAAATCAAAGTTTGAAACCCTGTAGGAGCTCTTTTAAAATATCCTGGCTTCCTTGCTGCAGACCATATGTTGTTTCAAAAACCAGGACTGCAAACTCGAATAATTGCATGACTTGCATTCTATCACTGTAGACTGTGCTCCACTGGCTTCAACTGGCACGGTTTGGTAGCTGTTACAGATGCCACAATTCATTGCTTTGAAGTCTGCACATTAAAAAAAAAAAGCGGGGGGGGAGAGGAAAAAAAAAAAGCTTTCAAAAGATTTGCCTGACTTTCTGTTATGAATAAGTCGACATTTCGCAACATCTGTCATAGTCCCTGCCACTTCAGCTTCCTTCCTCCGCCCAGGCTTATGTGTTTTACGTTAATACTGGAGCAGCTGTGGATTCACGCTCTGAGCGAGGTGCAGCAGAGTGGTAAGGGCAGGTAACCGCTTTCTCTGAGGATCAGACCACGAGATCTTGCCTTGCTCCTGCTGACATGTGGTAGGGAGCAGAGAGAGCATGGATATTGCAGAAACATCCGCCTGGGAGCAAATTGCCATTACAATGGTCTGCAATGGCCTGTCCTTGTGGAAGAGGCTCAGATCATCCCTGAGGACCCTACAGGTACACCAAACCACCTCCCAGCACTGCTCAGGCATTTACCCTTTCTTCTCTACTGCTCTGAACCAGGTGTTATGGACAGTTGAGGCTTGGGTCACTGGGGTGCACCTAACCTTCTCCTTTTCTTGCTGTTTGGAGGCTCAGAGCAGTAAATCCATGCTCTGCTCAGCCCCTCATCGTGACTACTTCAAGTGTTACCATCAGAGGAAATAAGCCTTCCCTGTGCTGTTTCTTTGATTATTGATTTTTATATTCATAGATGCAATCTGTATAACCTCATTCAGCTGTTAAATGGTAGGACTCAGAGAGAAAAGTGTCCCAGGTGGACTTGCTACCAGCTTATTTTAATTGGTTCTTGAAAATAAATATTGCCAACAGACAGCAGTGCTAAGATTAAGCTTTGACTATTAAAGTACTCGAACAGTAAGAAAAAGCACCTTCATTTTGGCAACTTCAGCTGGCTCCCCGGAGAATTCGCAATGTGATATCATTTTGCGTGCAGTACAATTTCCCCGTTACAAAAATGACGCCAATTCCTCCTTGGCATGTTACTAGCAGGGTTCCTCGCATAGTGCTCATGCCCGGGGAGGTGCCCTGGCTGTCTGCAGGGCCCTGGCTATGTCGAACGTTGGCTCTTTCATTCAGGCTCCACGTGGAATAATTCCACCCGGGTTGTTTTCAGGTTTGAATTTGGGGGCTGGAATTCATCACCTCGGAGGCTGCTTCCCCTGATTCAGTGGTGGGTTCGATCACAAGCATCTGTAATCCCTGTAATCCATTTCACCCCGCTCGCCTTTTGCATGGAGGATGGAAAGAGAAATGGTCTGACTCCATAAAAGCACATAACACTGCCTGTGACCCTGCTTAAAAGCCAGAGGAAGGTGTCCTTGAAGCTATTAAGAGGAACTATGTGACAGCTCTTTACACTATTATTTTAAGTATCTGCTTCAGCTTCCTTATTCATTTCCAGTATATTTTTGTTTTGGTTTGGTTTTATTTGGTAATAATATCCTGAGCACGGCACTCATCTGGTTTAGCTGAGGTGGTGCTACTGAGGTGCGGTTCCCCCCCTGCCCCCCCCATACTGTTGGTCTGGTTTATAGAACATGGGAAAAGGGTCAGGGCAAACATAATTAAAATGCCAGCACATGAGCAGATTTTGTCCACATGTTCTTAAGATCTTGTTGTTCTTGGGTTTGCTGTTTCTATGCACCAGGTGTTAAGACCAAGTTATGTTAAAGGGGTTTCATATTAAAAAAGTATATTTGATGTGGTATATTATTAGCTGGCAGCGGTGCTGTCTTATCCTAGTGAGGTAAAATGGAAAATTTTTGCATAGCACTGCACTTTGCAATCTTTTGCAATGTGAAGCATCTAGGTCTTGGGAAAGTGAATGCATTTCAGTAGATACTGCTTTGTCTCTCCCCTGTCAGCCATGATTTGGGAGGGTTTCTAAATCTTTGCCACTTGAAATCCCATTGAGCTGAAACTTGCCCAAAAAACTGTCAGCCTTGTTGGTTTCTTTTCTTTAATATGCTGTTCATTACTTCCATATACCTTCTCCCACAAACAAAAAGTGGCAAAAAAAGGAAAGAAAGGACTTTTTAAAGAAACTACTAAAAGACAGATTTCTAACTGGTGGTGATTTACAATCTTTGCAAACAATTCAGCTTCAGTGAGCACAGAGATTTTTTTATTTTGATGATTAACATTGTTAAAGAAAAATATTTTGAAGCCTTGAGATATTGATGTTTGAAAAAACTAATTAGAACCATGCTCCATTTTTCATAAGGATGTGATGCCTATTGTGATGCTTGCAAAAGCTCAGATTTAAAATTCAAAACCATTTATACAGGATCCCATGTTTAACTAAGAATCAATATAAGAGGCAAACATGAGTGGAAAAGTAGTTAGAGGTAGAAGGGGACATTTTTCTCATGTAAAATTCTTGAGCAGAGACCACCTCTGCTCCTGCTCCTGCCCTTTTTAGTTAACAAGATGCCTAAACTGGAGATCAAAGTGACACACAGAAGTGATTCTCTGAACAACCAAGGTTAAGGCTCAGCTGCTCCACTGTCGTTATCTTTCCTGCACCTTCTAGGATACCTCCAGGGGCAGGATTCAGGGAGGGGAAGGCAGGAATGAGGATGGAACAGTGTAGAAATAGAGTGAAATTAAAGCTGAGAGACCTGGGTCTGTTCAGCCTGGAGAAGAGAAGACTGAGGGGGGATCTTGTTACAGCTTACAAATATCTGAAGGGTGGGTGTCAAGAGGATGGGGCCAGACTCTTCTCAGCGGTGCCCAACGACAGGACAAGGGGCAATGGGCACAAATTTGAACACAGGAATTTCCACCAGAACATGAGAAAAAACTTCTTTACTGTGAGGGTGACAGAGCATTGGAACAGGCTGCCCAGAGAGGTCGTGGAATCTCTTTCTCTGGAAATATTCAAAACCCGCCTGGACGCAGCCTTGTGCACCCTGCTGTAGGTGAACCTGCTCAAGCAGGGGGGTTGGACAAGATGATCTTCAGAGGTCCCTTCCAACCCCAACCATTCTGTGATTCTGTGATTCTGTGAAATGTGAATATACCATGCATGAATATACCATGCCTGGGTCATGTCATTTTGTATGATGGAAGCTCTACCAAGAAGGCAGCCTGGGAACCATGAACTGAGCAGCCGCCACTTGTCAAAGACTGGAGTCTGTGCACATATGCAGGCTTTATATGTATTCTTCATAGATATCTACAATGCATGAACTGAGTGTCTAGTTACTACTTTATAGCCCCTGGCAGAAAATTGGAACTTTCAGATTTCCACTCCTCTTTTTTTCTCAAAGAAGGCATGTAAATCAGGTCAAATAAATCACTTCTTACAAGCACCGCTAACTCTCCCAGAATTACAAAGGGCGCCATGGGAGCCTAGCTCAGATGTAGCAAGATGTCTGTAATTAGGTGGGATAAATCTTATCTAAAATCACTGTGCTAATGATTCTGACTTCCCCTGAAACTCCTTGCATATGTGCAGCCACCATGTTCAAAACATGGGAGCCCTTGCAAACCGTAACTGCTCGTCATTTGTCCAACATTTGCTCCTTCCAGCACTGTGGTTTCTTTGGAAAAGGAAGTGCTTCACTATCACTACATTGCAAGGTGCTATCCGTCAGAGGGAGTGACATTTATACCCGTGCCTGGAGCAACACCTTCTACACTTGGCTGGTGAGCCCTTTCTGTTCCTCTTCCTGAAGTTGTGCTCTCAGTGCTGGAGGTGCACAACTGTCTGTTCAGAAATCTAAAACCTTAGTGTTTTGAACCTCAGCTGAGGGCTAATTCTTCTGGCACTGTAAAATAATACTGGCAGCACAACTTAGCTGTCTCTGTTCTTAAAACAGGCCTTGACTCTTGCTGGTACTCCATGCCCTTTTACAGACCTGAGAGCAGAGGAGGTCCATAATTTCAGCAAAGTTAAAATCCCCTTCCTTTGTCAAAGACCTCAAAGAGTCTTAGCATAACTAAGAATTAGGTGTGGTCCAGTCTCTCCCTCTCTTTCTTGCCTATTTTTTTAATAAAAAAATTGAGCTATGCCCCCCTCTGTACTGACACAAAGTTGTGTTGTTATCAATATCATGGTAGTTAACATTAAGTGGGAAGTTATTTCACTTAGTGTAACTCATTAGCAGTAAACCAGCCCCGTATATTTACTTATCTATGCTGAAATAAACACATTGCAGCAGTTGTGACTGTTATAGTTATGACTGAAGTGAAACTTCCCGTTACAACTCCCACTTTTATATCTAATTATAACGTTCTTTAATCTCGTACAAACTTTGCTTGGCTGAAACATTATATTTGCACTCATTTGAGAAAAGCATTCATGGTTTTATCAGTCATGAGTAATGTAGTCATTTCTATTTCATACCAATAGCCACAGAATCTTGTCTTCATATTATATATATTATGTTTACATATATTACTTATTATTTTATATGAGTACATATACATATTTACACATACATACACAAACACATAAACTGATAAGGAAAAATATTTCAGCATTAGGCTTTCAAAGAATTATGAAGTTAGAACAGAGTGAAAGGTTCACAATGAAACTTAAAACTTTACTGGCTATAAGATTTCATTACTAACACAAAACTCAGTCCAATACTTTGCTCAGGCCAGGGTCAATTTATTTTTAGNTGTGTTTACTGGCAAGAATGTAACCTTGCTAAATTCAGTGCAACAGCTTTGGATTTGCCTTGATCTGCTCTGTATATGGGAAGGATCTATATGTTTGCTCCTTCATGTTGTTTTTCCACTGCACAATATCACTACTTTCTTCTTCTACTGACATTGCAGGGGAGAGGTGGGTGTGAAATAGCTCATCCATGCACCAGCCAGGAGTATTACTTTAGATACAGATGTTGACGCGGTTAGATTCTGCGTCCTCCCTCCTTTCCCATGTGAGTGCTTTTGTGCCAGTGAGAAGGTTTTCAGAGAGGAAGGGGTGTTAATGCACACACAGTTGCACCAGGTTCCTGAATAATCATCTTGGAAACAACTCTGCAGTTTCAGGAGTCATCTCCTCAGGCAGGAGGCAGGAATGCTTCCCATTTTAGTCAGCTGCAGAGCGCGAGGGGTGAATGAAGAGAAAAAAGTTCCTGCAATAGTAGTCACAGCACACAGTTAACATGAGCAACTCTCACAACCAACATACATTTACACAATTATTTGCTGAAGGGATCAGCTCCAAATAACAAATTAATTTCTAAACTTTATTTGTAAGTGGGACATACTATCTAGATATCTAGAAACATAAAGTAGGTATAAACAAAGCAGGTCTTAGAAAGACAAAAAAAACAGGAAGAGGAAAAGCAGGTGGGTTTTCCCCTGTTAATTGCTTAACACTCTTTACTAAATAATTTATTGTTATAAAAAAAGATATCTTGAGCTAATAAAACTACATAAAAGCTGAGGACTTTGCTGATAGATCTTATATGTGAGAAAAGTTGAGAGGGGAAAATGAGTCAGTATCTCTGTCATGCAATAAGGTTTCAAAACATTCATCATCAGGAATTAGGTTCTTCCATCTCTGAAGCTATTACACAAGTCTGTGACATTTTCCTCATAAGGATCTTGGAAAAATATATACACACATTGAAATTTTCCTCCTGCCATCGGTTCCCTCCCCTGCGTGCTGGGGAAAACAATACTTTGTGAGCAGAGACATTTTAAGGTCCTTTTATGGAAAGACCATTGTGCCCAGTATTATGCTAATATTTTCTTAATCTAAGCAGATGTTTAAACAAAGTTGTAAGACTGCAGCATCCACGGCTGCTGGGAATTGCCCCGTTCCAAGGCAGAATCATGGAAAGTTGCCACAAGGAATTATTCCTCCGCGAAAATGAAGCATAGGTTTGGAGGTGACAGACTACCCCTGAGGAGAAACAAGGAACCCCTGGAGAAGTTCTTTTCTTTGGCACTTGGCTTTATATGAGTTAGAAGCCCCCCTGGGTCTTCTGCAATTTTTCCAAGGGGTGGGAAACGCAGTTAACATTTAGGAAAAGCAATTTTTGACTGCCAAAACTGCAGTGTCTGGCAGTTTTGCATCCAAGCAGAACTGATGAAAATCCAAATATTTGTGGATTTTGCTTCAGATGCAAATATTTTATGTAGCTTCAATCCCAAATTGAAGTCCCAGTGGAATTTTGATTAAAACTCCTGATATTCATACTTCAGTGTTTCCCTCATTTCAAATAATATCAAGCTGAATATTTCTTAATAACCTTCTGAGTGGATATACATGTCAAAAATATTTTAGCCTAGTATATGTTTATAACATAGTATGTGTATTTTCAAAGCCGACTTCAGTGAGGATTTTTATGCAGGGTGTGTTTTATGGCCAAAATCACAAGCAGAAAAGATGATTATTTGCCAGGAGGTATCATTCAGACAACCAAACCGCACACTTTTTGGCCTTGAGTCAATCGTGCTATCAATTGCCTTATAAAAAATAAAACTCTGGAGCAAAAAAGTCACAGCTTAAAACAACAGTCAAGCTTGTGATACCATTTGGATTAGCAGAAAGGATATTGCTGAGGCTGAATATGTATCATTGTCTTCTGTCAGCTAAGTAGACACGGCAGACACGGCAGAGCTGATTCCTGGAAGGAGAATTATGTGTGAAGTGATCTCAATTTTTAAAAAATATCTCTGTATTTTGTTTAATATATTCAGTGATTACAGACACAAGCCTTCATATTAGTTCTTTGAAGCACACAGATCAGGAAGGTTCAGCTGTTTTGTCCTTCTTGAAAATCCAGAAAGCTTTCAGCAAGGTTTCCTCACCGATGCCTGCTAGAGAAACTGAGCTGCCATGGGATGAGAACCAAAACCCTGCACATGACTAAATAACTGATTAAAAGCTAGGAAAGAAAAGGTTAGGAACGAAAGGTGGAGGGAAGTCATGAATGAAATCCTGCAGGAGCTGTGTTCTGGCCTGTGCTGTTCAACATGTTCATAAGTGATATGGAAAAAGGAGTGAATAATGAGGTGACAAGGTACACTGATGATAGTAAGTTATTTAGGGTAGTAAGGACAAGGGCCTCTTCATGATCGAAGAAGGACCTGACAAGATTAAGTAACTAAGTAAACAAAAGATATTTGATGTACGTAAATGTAAAATAATGCATAAAAGAAAAAACAATTCTAGTTTTACGTTTTCAGTGGTGGGCCCCGAGGGCTGTTGCCACTGTATTTCATGTATGAGAACTTGGTGTTACAATATACACTTTCATGGAGACACCATCTCAATGTGCCGGAGCAGTGAAGAAAATAAATCAGATGTTAGGCACTGGTAGGAAACAGAGGAGAAAAAGTACATATGATTATGCCACCATACAGCCTGTGGTGGTGGTGTCTGGAACAGTGCATGCAGTTCTGGCCTCTCTGCCTTCACAAGGATGTAACAAAGCTGGAAAAAGGTCTGGCGAAGAAGAGCTGTCGAAGTAAGGCACGGCTTCTGTCAGAAGTGGCTGAGGAGAGCAGGAGACACCTGACGAGATATGGTACTGCTCTCTAAAATCATGCTTCTCCTACAGAAGGCAAAAAGGAAATAGACACCCACTGTCTCTTCTGACACAAAGCCAGTCAAAACAGAACAATGAGACCTTCTATGAAGCTAACGGGTGGCAAGTGTGAAAGAAGCAAAGGAGGTATTTCCTCCATAAATCAACGGTAAACTGTGGAACACCTTGCGTCTGGATAATTCAGATGTTAACAGTTACTTAGGTTGAAAAACCTAGTGAAAAAGAAATTAAATAAAACCCTATCGAAAGTACGTAAACACACAAAAAAGCAGTTCCAGACTAGAATACTCCCTAAACTACAAATAACTGGGGACTGAGGTTGGTTTTTTGGGGAAATATTACTGCAGACTTGCCCTGTTCTTGCTGCCTTCCCTAGACATCTGCTACTGACAGTCTTGGAGACAGGACACTCAGCTAGACGGACCTCCAGTGTGGCCCAGTCAAACTACACTTATATTCTTGTATTCATGATTCATGATCTATGTTAGCTTGATTACACTTCAGTGGACAAGCGAACCTTTAACTACGAAAAATAAAAATGCTCCCCTCCTCCCCAAACCAAGAAAAACCCAACAAGTGTTTCTGGTATAATTCTTGTATAAGTTTAGCTGAATAATGATTTACAATCAGAAAGTAGTTCGATGGTCACAAATGTTTCCTTGAGCATTTGAATTTCACATGGAAAAACAAAGACAGCTAGTGTGAATCCTTCCCTCACCTTCGTATTTCTCTTCTGCATCAAATCACTCCAGCTTTTTTAATCCTGCTCTTGGAAAAGCCACAGGAATTCTTCCATGGGTCACTGTAAAAACTTTTGTTTCTTTCCATTTGCTGTTTTTTACTAAAATAAAGTCATCTTATATGTCTAACTGGTTTGAGACACACTGTTTAGTCACATCACAGAAAGCTACATTAAGGTGTTAGTTGGGCAATATTCCTTATCCAATCTTTCTACAAGCCTCTCCCCTGTATGAAAAGAACTTGACCTGGCAATCACAGAGCACACAGGAATGACTCAGTCCTTGGAGAGTGTACAACAAACAGGAATAGCAGCACTGCCATCAATCCTGACAAAAATAAGAAATTCAGAGTCGTTGAAATGACAGACATGATCACTGTTCTTGCAGAAGAGATAACAACGCTACCAACCAGAAAGAAGAGCGGCAAGAGCAACTGTTGCTAAACACAAGGGGATTTTTGACAGGCTGTGATGATAAGGAGTTCTCAGCTGGCAGGCAGACAGAACGCATCCCTGCAGAACATCTTTAAGTCAGGGGATGCCTGTTAGCCAAAGTGCCTGCAAAGAAATAGTGTGATATGCGAAACAGGAGTGAAAGATAGAACTCATGTGGCAGAAACCATCATCAGGGACGGAAATTTTAAAAAGTAACACAGCCTTGTGCCACTGTGGAGTCTGTACTTGAACTTTTCCTGGCCAAAGTTGTCTGCTGCAGCAGAACCTGTTCCCAGCATTTCTGATGTTCCGTGTTCATGCTAACTGTGCCGTCAGTCACAGAAAAACTCAAAAATTGTTAGGAAATCCTGGGTTATGAAGGTCTACTCCACCAGTTCTAATTTCACTGTCATCAACGGGAGACTTTTGTACTTACTATTTTGTCAGTTGCAAATAGCTTTTATTGAAGCTAAACATAATCCAATACCATTTTCTTTGTGTTGTTGCTTGGAGAAAAAAAAATAGGATATTTTGCTTTTTCCTTCTGTCTTAAAATGAGAAAGTAATTTGAAGATCTCAATATCTTTCAATATAAGAAAGAAAGAGAGAGAGAGGAGAAGAAAGACTCTACCGCCAGTAACTACTTCCTTCTCAGTTCTAACGATAATTATTTAAGATCTAGACAATTTGTTAACTGTGAGATTCCCCTAGAACTCTGTCTCTCTAGTTTATCAGAAAGAAATTACAGGGTCGCTTGCTTACAATCCATGGGGAACATAACTCTGGTAAGAGAAAGATACAAATATACAGCATCCTTCAATGGCTGGAAGCTCAAGGAAAACAATCTGAGAGACAGAAACCTAATTGACCATTGAAATAACTGATGTGATAAAGGTTTTCTTCCAGGAAATTTTAAGACGAGGCTGGATATTTAGCTAGAACACACATTTGATTCAATGCAAGCTCTTGAGCTTCAAGCAAGAATTCAGTCAGGAAAGTCCTGTATCATTGAGGGCCTGAAAAGCAAGGTGTTCCTTTTATAGGTAGAGAAAGGTAGGACCCCTAAAGTGAGTCATACTTGTGATGGAGAATTGACACCCAGCCTGGCAGAATCAGCTGTCAAATGGGATTTTGGGAAGGGGCCACCCTGAGTCAGTTCTCAGGGGTCTCAAGCAGTGCAAACAGCAATCTGAAGCCCAGACTTTCAAAAGCCCTTGGTGGTGGCTTGAGTACTCCTCAGGTCAGAGGTCTAGTTCCAAATAAGGAACTCCAGCTTGGTGCCAATCCTTTTCTGTTTCAAGAACAGCTCACCCTGGCAATACCTGATCTATTTTCAGACACCACAAGGGCAACCTTCTATGCATGCCCAGACATCAGCTAGATCAAACTGAAATGAAGAATTTCCTGAAATCATAGGAAATTGGAGCTCTGATCCTCCTTCTTGCAGAACACAGGGTCTCCGTAAGACAATCAGGGAGATGAGATGGGATTTGTAACAAGTTTGAGCCTGTTCTCCTTAGGGTTTCTCCTTATTCCACCAATAGCATGCCTTGAAGTGCATTCTTACATCCCAGCTGTTGATGCTTTTAGTCAGTTCCTCACCTAACAGAGAAATGACAATGTCCTGTCTGAAAGGATGGATTTGGCCAGATACCAGTGTATTTTTTCTTTTTTTTTTTTTTTTTCCCTGACAGCCTCTGATTTACTATTTCCAAGAACTTACTTTGGCTTCTGGAAGAGCTCTACTTTGCAACATAGCAACATCAGGGAATAATATGTAATGGATTTGCAATGATAATAATTCCAAATTTTGCATTGCAAGACGAAATGTGGGACAATGGTGACTTATATATGGTCCTAAATTGTGTCTGTTTGATTTGGTGATCTATGCAAGGTGAATTTACTGAGGCATGGTCTGTTCTGTACCAGAAGAATACCTGATTAAAGTAAACTGCCACAACTGGTTTTAGATAGCTCTTCTCCTTGCCTCTCTTTAAAGAAGTGTTGAAGATGGGAAAATTGAGAATATATTGCAAAATTTTTGCCTTGAAAAACAAAACATTTAAAGCAAATTCATCTGAAGAGGGCACTGGGAGATGCCACAGAACTCTTCTGATGTGAGCTCCTTGGATTCCCAGACATAAGTCTTTTTGCTTCAGCATTTATCTGTAGTTGAATCTTCCATAAGCCTGAGGACTTCACTCTTCTGCTTCCCGTCCAAAAAATAATTTTAAAAAAAATCTGTTCAGAAGAAGTTTATGACACAGGCTTCCTACCATCACAGCTATGTGCTAGCTTCAGCAGGGCTGCTGGCTGTTGCGCTTAAAGCACGCTGACATTTGCTGATGCCTCTGTGAACAACTGGCATGATTTGTGATCTGCTCTTTGGGCAGGCGAATGGCAGGCGAATGCAGGCAGTGCACTTTGCGGGTGGGTGCCTGTCCTCGCAATCCAAATCCCTGGCTGATATAAGAGAGCCAGTGTATTGCCATTTCTGCTCTCTTGGCTGCTGATACCACCACCTTCTTAGTTATTTATTTTTAGCTGGGACTGAGAGTAAAGTGGCAAAGCAAGTTGTCCAGCAGGTTCACATTATTGCATTCACATACAATTCACATATAGTTTGCTACCAGACTGTTTCTTGGAGTTTGTCATGCTCAATATCACCTGCAGACATCTTGCAATGTAAGAAAGGAAGTGAGGAATGAAGGAAAGACAGAGGATATTAGAAGCAATACCACCACATACGACTTTTCAGATCCAGGTTCTGATTCTCTGCACTGTTACACTAATGTATAAGAAAAGTGCATTTACATTTAATTCACGTTCAGTGTACATGGCTGGAGAACGTAGTCATTCGTTTTCAGCAAGGTTATTTTGCATGTAATTCCCATCCTTGGCCAGAACTTTTCATGCGTGGAAATCAAAAACCAAAACCAAAGAAAGGCAGGAGAAACAGAAAAAGATATGAACATGTGCCCTGCCCAGCTTCATCGCTTGTGTTTTCTTTCGCGCTCATCAAGATGAAGAGGAGACTTTGAGTCACGTTCCTGCAAATCTGCAAAATGCTGTTGAATTCACTGAATCTGGGTCAAATTTTGGGATTCTATGTGTCATGAGATGACTGAAGCTCACAAACGTTAGCTCTGTTTCAGAGTCTCAGAACACGAAATATAGAAGTATGCCTAGTCATATTAGGAACAAGCTTCTAAGGACAAACTGAAAGTACACAACAAGCCGAACTCTTGCTGGGAAGGGGCTCATTATTTCCTCCTTACTGTTCTGGTGCGAGCCCTGAAATGGCTGAAGTCTCTGGGAGTAGGAAGCTTGCTATTGACATCTATTGATGAAGAGGGAGAAAAGCAGCTCAGACTGGCCTGAGAGCACCACATATCAGAGGACGGATAGGGCCGGGAGCCCTTTGTGAGCATCTGCTGGTGAACAAAGGGAAACGACTAAAAGAGCCCAAACTTATTTTTGTCTTTTCTGTGGCCTTATTTGCTAAAAGTGCTTCTGGGTAGGGATCTATTCTGAGAATCAATCTTACTTCATAAGAATTAAATTCAAAGGTCAGACCATAAAAATCTACTATTTACAGCTAGCTACGTGGATATAATATTTTGTCCTGTACGCCATTCAGTTTTTATCCTCTTTAAGTCATCAGCTCTTACCCTAAAACGTTTTACAATACAGTAGCACTACTCTGCCTTTTTCTACCAGAAATTCAAGTCATTTAATAACCAGCATTGTGATTCCACAGCACTTACAGTGTTGTCATATAATGCCTATGTATATACATAAATCCCAGCTTTCATTGTGTGTACACACTGCATGACCGGGGGATCATTTTCACATGTAGTTATTTGCTATAGTTCCCTCATTACTGTCTAAGCGTGGTTTTAGTTCATTTGCCAATTTTTCAGCTTTTCAAGAAGAAATACAGGCAGGAATTGCCATCAGGTTCCCATTTCTAGTGATTCAGTTTGCCCTATGTCATAAAACCCTTTGATATACATAAATATGCTTTCACATGCATGCAAAGAATTGTTTTCAAAGTACAGCATGGTCTCACAGACAAGGAAAACTGCCTGAACATGCTTCCAAACACGGACCAAACACAGTCCTGCTGGGTTTGACTGCAGCTCTTCACAAGTAAATAAAGTTGTATCCGCTTACACCAGGTCTGAATTTAGCCCTATGTTTTCTTGAAAAGAAGAAACGAATCCCAACAACAACAGCAAAAACAAGTCTGAATGTATTAAACAGCTATTTAAACTGTTAAACAATATGGGCTTTCTTGTGCACCAGCAGGGAGCTAAGCTTTCCCCAACAACGCTGTGATGGATGGCAATGCATTCGTGTCAGCTCAGCTGGCAGGTCCAGCACCTTTAAGGAGGTTCATGCATCTTTCCCAGTGTGTACCAGTTTGTCCTAGACTTGGAAAAGCTGGGAGGGAGGAAGCAAGCTTCTTGGATCATATGAAGGAAGACTTCAGTTATTGTCCTTTAACTGGGCAGATCCTGAGGTAGCAGGGCAGTGTACTGTCACCTAAACTCAGAAAGAGCACCAATAAAAGACAAGATAAGAGATTTGGGGGGGGTATGTGCCATTAGCAAGTCCACAGAACAGCCAGAAGCCCAGGTTGTTCTCTGACTCCTACTCCTAGGTTTTTTTCTTTTCTGCATCTAATGAAGTTTCACCAGTTTTCCAGAGCTAATTTAAAAGGAATAAGTACCAACAGCACAACAGAAGCCCTCTCTTGAAACTCTTGCAGCAGATTTTGTGAAGACTCTTAAATCTACAAAAATCCTAACACGAAGACAATGGTAAGTCCCACTCACCATATTCATCCCAGTTTTTTTCCTCATGTCAGTCTTCCACCTCACACAGGGCCATGTGGTTGCTTTAGTCAGCAAGGCAAGCTGCATGGACAAATTGGGATGCTAAAGGCACAAAACTACTGAATCACATCACCTCTTCTGTGAAACACAGTTGGCAAAATAGGGACATTCAAATACAGAAGTATTTGGTTTTGTATGAACTGAAATACAAATTTGAGAAACACGAGCATCAAGTTGCATTTTGCCTTACTGTGAAACGTTCAGACCTCCTTGAAGTCATGAGGAACTGTCTATTCTCTCTGAGAGGCTGACATACGCCTTTAGAGGTACTCTGAAGAGGTGCCACACTGCAATGTAGACAGAAGTTGACAAACTCCGTATGTCCTCCTGGTCCCCCTTGTGAACACCAGCTGTTTTACGTACATACGTTTCTGTCTATGTGATGTTATAACTAGAGGCTGAAATAGGACAAAAGTACTTGGGCCACCTATGTTCTTGGATGCGGCACTGAAATTCAAATGTCCTGTGTTTAATCCATTAGCAGAAGAAGATAACTGCCTTTTTATTAAAACTTGGCAATCTGTTTTGTATTAATATAAACACCGAGAAGAAGAGTATAAATTCTTAGTGAGCAGTCCTCCAAATGTACATTTGATTAAAATGATGCCTCTTCGGAGAAGTAGACTGTATTTATATATTTTGGATGGAACAGTTATATTTTTTGGCAGGCCCACACATAGAATTTGCATGTTAATATGCTAGTATGGATACGCTCTTTTTAAGTAGCACACATCAGAACTCATATTGTTTTCCTTTGAGTCCCTACCACAACATCACTGACTGTAGGAGGTAGATGAGGCTTTTAAGAGAACCTAAGAATACAACACTGTTGAGCTTCACAACTTCTAGAACTCATTAACCACCAGCCCGTGTAAAATTTTATAACATCTAAAACATTTAACACCCATGCCCATGAGAGTGGACACCTAGGAAAGGGTAAGAAAAAATTACTCAGGTATGTCTATCAACTAAATCTATAGATCATAAATTCACAATACATTTCATTGTCATTCATGCTACCAGCCAAGCAAAAGAAAAAACATACTGGGAGACTGAGAGAATTAATCTGATGACATGTTTATGAGGCATCACTTTTTAGTTTTATTAATCCTTCTCCTTAAAACTCTGAAGTTTTATACTTGGAGTTCATTTGCCATTTCTGACGACAAGAGGATTCCAGAAATTTGAAAACCCAGGGTATAGATGTATATTATAACTTTCTCCAGAATCCACTGGAAGATACTAAGCACAGCCCTGTTTTAATTTTCTTCTTTATTTGCTCAGATTTTCAGTAATAATAATAGTAACAACAAAAACACTCCTAGCTACCCCTAGATCATTTCCATGTAGTCTTGCCAAAAGAGATTTTTTGATTGTGCTCCTTAAAAAAATATCACTTAAAAACCTCAAAATGTTCCCCATGTGCTCCAGGCTGAAAAGCTGGAAATGGCTAGCCTTAAAAATAGTATAACAAGATTTACTGTGTATTTGCCCATCAAGACAGATCTGAAGAAAAGTTAGATAGATACATTCAGAATTAAGGTATGAAATTGGCTACATCCCACAGGTGCCTCAGAACTTTTCTCCTTTTGAACAACGTCACCCATGCCTATGAAGCTCATGATCATATGACTGATACTTTGGCACACTGGCAGGAGCATGTGCTTCATTTTGCAGTTCCAGGTACCCAACCTGAGTGAGCATTACACAGCAAGAATCAGCACTGGCCACTTCTTACAGGCACACTAATATCTTCCACTCCAAGACATTGTTAGGAACAACATCTGTGAGACACAGTCTAGAAGGTATAGTTTGTTAAAGGAAAACAGTAAAACTTTCTGAAAGTAGGACAGGCAGAGGAAAGGAAGTCCTCAATATATACAAGGGACAAACAGTATGAATTTTTTTTTACAACATGTGCATGCAATTTCCAATTACTTCAGTCAGACCTGAAAGGCTTCTGTTTAAGAGCTACACATGATAAAATAATTAGGTACTTATAAACTAAGTGCCAGACTTTAGAGAGGAATCCAGTCCCTGTAGTCAGGTACAGAAATTTCCAGCACCGTCCAGTGGGAGAGAGCGGTGCGCAATGCTGAGTGGTTACAATTCCCCCCCTTCAGAAAGTAGGCACCTGGCTGGGGGCTGCAAGGAGTCACCTATGCCCACCTGCATACCTAGCGTCCTCTTCACATAGACAGTTCCCCAAAACCAGTACCTGAAAAAACAGGCAGCATCTGCCAGCCCTGCCTGTCTTTTGGTAGTATTCAAGTATTACAGCCCTTGTCCATGAAGTAGAAAATTGAATGGGAGGTTCAGTGCCCTGCTCAGTCTTCATGAGCTCAAATTTCCATCTCCTAGGAAAGCATCCTAATCACAAACAAGAAGGTGCTGCATAAATGTGAGCAGCTTCTGAGTGAGGGGAATGGAGATTTTGGACCTTAATCTGCTTGACTCTGGCCATGATTCATATATCATTGAGGGAGAGGGGGAGAAATTAACCCAGAGTCCCTATCCAGCAAGGGCCTTCGCACATCGTTGGCTGTATGTGGGTGATCTGCTTGAGTATCTGGAGTCAGACTGGGGCAGGAAAGAAAGATGCTGTGGCTCTTCAGGGTCCTCCCACAAAATTACTTCTATCCCTGTGAGATGTCAGAATGAATTGCCGCTCGCAGTAGATTGTGCAGCTGTTCAAACTATGATTGTGCTGCCCTCTGGGTGCTTGGAGATTGGCTCTCTCTCATGCTGAACATGCCTCTGAGCAAGAAATTCCCAGATAATAGTGGTTAGATAACACGCCAAAGTAGCTGATACTATTTTTTAAAAGGTTTTATCCCTCTTCTCCTCCCTTAATCTAGTGGTTGACATCTTAGATATTGAGCCGCTTGGGGCAGGGCCCACGTGGTCCTATTTTTAGAACGTACCCAGCACATTATAGGCCTGATGCAAGCCAAATATGTTATTATAAGTCAGTATTGGAAAAAGGTTGTTGTTAAGAGAAATGCACTTCTGAGGTTGCCAAGCAGGCTGTGGGGACTGCTGGACGGTACACAGCAGATTTACCTCCTCCTGCCCAAATGCCTCCTTCCACGTTTCAGAAGCTAGGAGAGTGGCCACTTCGCTGAAGATACTTGCTGCATGACTTCAGGCCTCTGAAACTTCATCAGAGCGTTTACCTACTCCCATCTCCTTAAGGTTGGAACAAAAGGGATCACTGGCTTCTTCTTAGTATTTCTTCCTTCTTCTCAACATCCTGGAAACCACAGATTAATTTTCTGTGTGCCCTTTACGCAGTCCCAGCCTCTGGTTAATGACACTTGTTGAGGGAAGTTGCTTCAAAAATCGCTTCATTAATTCAGTTCCTTCTGAATTTCCTTAACAATGACCCCAAAGCTTTCCTTTCTTCAACAAACTAATTTTAGACTAATGCAAACCCTCTCTCAACTAGGTAAATTTATTTATTTATTTATTTATTTATTTAAACAAGTCCTTTTCACTAAGATTCCATCAATTCTATCTATCAATATATGAATTGATAGATATATTGATTTTCTATGTATTGAAAAGCTTCTGAGACACAGCTCTGAGTGTTCATGATACAGAAGACTATTAATGATCTTTTCGAGGTCTCCCTTGTGACCTTATCACACAAACAATGTTTTCTATTGTGCTTAGATAAATTGCACAAAGCATACCTGTGACATTTTGGAAAAGAAGCAAGAACTTTTAACAAGAACACTGTTAATTTCTGATCTACATGTTTGTGCCAGAAGAGATTTACAGTGCTGGAGGCTTTCCAGTCAGCAGTGACTATCTATCTAGAAGAGGAGAGAAAAATAGAATTGCCGTTTACACCTCTCAAGGACATTACTCTCTGAAGTCTGTAAGACACAAAAATGTACCTTCAATTTTCCTTCCTATTCCAAGACCCATTTAGAAATCAAAGGAAAAAAAAATCCAACTAATAATACTAATTTATATCTATAAACCTCTGACATAGATACTTCTTTTCTGAAGTTTCAGTTGTGATATCTACCCCTCTGTCTTTATTTGCTGTGTTTCTCTTCACACTTCAAAAGAAGATATGCAAAGCTTTATTTGGATGAGTAACTAGTGTTGGTGACTTAAATGCACTTGTCTCAGACTACGTTCATTTTTATTTCTGTCTCATTTAATATCCCTTACACTAGTATTCTAAAATAGGTAAGCCTGTATGTATATATCATATTCTATTCTGCTTGGTTTTGTTCTGTTCCGTTTTTTTCTGTAGCAATTGCAGGTGTCTTGTCTACTTTTACCATGCAGATCTGGGATACGGTACCTCTTAAAGATTATTGTGTGAAGAGGAAAGCCAGTGAAAAGCACTCAAATTAGTTCTCATTTCTCTGTAGTTGATTGTTGTTTGTGTAGTTCATCAAGAATTAGCCACTTCTGAAGTAAGGGACTAGGAACTGATTATAAAGCTGCAGAAGGATATTTCTATAAATTGTTGAAATAGTGTCTTAAACTCACTCCAGAAAAAAAAGGAAAATAATATTTTAAAAACATTTACTTCCAAGAAATACAGAGTAGTCCATAGAATTATCTGTGTATTTATTACACCTGCTCCACACTTCTGTTGGATATGGTGGCCACAGCCACTAGAATATGTAAGAGCTTCTCAAGGAATGGTGTATGAGCCTAGTGTATTTCTGTGGTATTTAAAAAACTGTAGATGATATCCCAAGGCAAAGTCAGTGCTTCACTGTGTATACTGGAATAGATCACAGTGTAAATAGAGGAAAAATGAAAATAAAATTCCAGCTGAAATACTTGTCCAGGAATAGTCTACCCAGATTTAAAGGCTACAAAAAGCCAAAACCAAAGAAGTCTTTTCAACACTAATCGTATTTTCAAATTATTAAAGTCTTTCCAATAATAACATTGGTTTAAAAATAATAATAATATTTACCATCCCCTACGTGCCAGGAATCAAACTCTTTGGAATATTCATTTTTAGTTCCTAAGTGGCACATGGCAAGATAATATTAACTTCCAAGAGTTTCTGTGCCTGGTCTGGGGGCTCAAATGGGTCTGCATTCCCCAGACCTTTGAGACATGTCTCTGGCATGTGCCAAAAGCTTGTTACTCACTGTTGTTTCTATTAGATACTGCTACTTATTGCCACTGTTTAAATAGGTCGTTAGCAAGTAATAGAAGTAAAGTAGGAGGAAAAGGTAGGCTAGAAGGAGAATATCCATCATGTCTTTTTTTCCTTGTAAATATAAGTTATATAGTTTCCTTGTAAAACAGGGCTGGGCTTTGCTGCCCGGATTCACTGTGAAACAACAGGACGCTCTGAGAGTTGGTATTTTTGGCAACGTGGATGGCATTGCCAGGAACCAGGAGCGAACACGGAGATGTGGCTTGTCACAAAGCCACATGTGACCTCCATGTGTATGGACATGACCTTACAAGAAATCCTTGAAACCTGCCTTGCTTGTGCATACTTTTCTGGGCAGCACAGGCAGGGAATAAATGCATTACCCTTGTCAAAGATGAGAAATCTTAACAAGGAAATCCTCTTGGAGTGAAGACTTGGAAAAATCCTTCCTGTGGATTTTGCAACATAACTTTTAGTTACTCAGTGACTGACTCCAAAGCTACTGAAGCAGCTTTTCCCAGCTGCAATCAAAGAAAGCCAAATTTCACCAGGAATTAATTGGGCTTATGGTATTTTCGAGAATGGCAGTTCTGTGGAGTGGAAATTCACATACATCCTTGTGAAAAAATACCCCGGGTGGAAATCATAAAGATATTAAGGTAGAGAAAATCTACTGAAAATGCTGATTCTTTCTACAGTACTCGCTATTACTTGTGGGGGTTTTGCTTTTAAATATCACAGCCATACGTGTGATTTCAGAGTGAATGGTGACTCCTATTGTCAAGATCAGAAAATAAATGACTGATCAGATGTCTTCAGAGAAAGTATTAGTAATTTTAGCAGCAAGACCCTGATTTTTGAAGGACTGTTAATTTTCTGTTCTTTAGCTCTGTATGTTCAAGTCTAAAGCTTGTCTTCTTTAAGTGCTGCTGAACAGAACCCCAGTTTGGTGTATTTTCTTGCATTCTATCTTTACATAAAAATCTTAAATGACTTGGTTTTCTCCAGGTGCTGGTACTTCCAGAAGGTACGGAAATATGCTCCTCTTTGCCACCCAGGCAGACAGTTGCCGTACAGGCCTGCCAGTCAAACTGAATGGGCTGCCCTGAAAGCTGAGGAAATTCATTACAGTTTGGACACTTGTGCAGTGTCAAGTGATCTCAGTCCCTGAGGCTGGAGATGATGTGAGGAGTGATTAGCACGGCACTTGTCCAAGACACAGCAAGGGTTATGGCCGTCCTTATGGTCAGCAACTGCACAAATATGAAATGGGCTGAGTTTGTGGAAGTAGGTTTCCGCAAATTATTTGAAGTGTGGGGCTACCTCCTATCTCTATTTATTATTCCAGTTCTTGGTGTAGCACTGATGAAAAACTCTGTTTACTTTAAGCCGTTCCCATTATCAGGAGGGCATTATAGGCATTTTTCCCCAGTGCTGCTTCTGCAGTAAAGCGCCGGCAAACGTGACATTATGACAACCGTGTTTAAAAATATTCAGCTTAAGACGAGGAGCTGTATTTGTTCTGTAAACGTCTCGGTGTTTTAAAAAACAAACTTGCACGTCTGTCACCTTCTGGGCCTAAACACTCCCGCCATAGGATCTAAGGCAAATAAATATTTGTCCATTTTGTGTTAGGGGCTGGGTGATGCGGGGAGCAGAGAGGAGCGGCAGAGGGTACGGCTAATGCCCCCGGCCTGCCGCGGCCTCTCTCGAAGTGTCTGCACAACTTGGGAGAGCGGTTCCCCAGAGCTTCAGACAGGACCACGAGAGCTCCTGTCTGGGATGCCCTTTGTCAGAGGTCACGGACAGGCCTGGCGTGCTCAAGCCCCTGCTTTAATTTTGAGCAATGCCGTCGGCAGATGAAGACATACAAAGAAACCCATTTAGACAGGCTTTATTACTCCAGTCGTCTGGCGTACCCTCCTCCCCCCAATTGCGATAGGCTTGGAAGCCAGAAAAAAGGGAGGTTCAGAGAGATTTTACTGGTTTGTTGTCACTGTCAATAAGTAATAGCTCTGTTTTTAATAGCCAGCCTCTGGGTAGCGCAGCCTCCGCCCGCCGCCCGGCAGACATCTAAGTCAGTGCTTTCCGCGGAGGCGGCAGATGGATGACTATATATTACATAACCCGCCTCTGCCAAGTCCTGCGCAGTTCCATGTGTGGCGCTTTAAGGAAAGTTTCAAATAAGCCCATGAAATGTGCATGCTTGCAGATTTGGGTCTGGCTGTAAATTTTGCCAGATGTTTGCTGTGCCCTACCCCGAGCAGTGCCGCTCTGCGCGGCCCCGAGCTGCTCCTGGCATGGCTACAGAGGCATCCCGGGCCTCACTGGGGAGATGGCCACGCAGGGACATTGCTGGAGACACAGCCACATCTGGGCCTCTCTAGGGATACGGCAGCATGCGAGCCTCTCTGAGGAGATGGCTGTGCATGGGTGTCCCTGAGGAGATGGCCACACATAGACCTCACTGAGGAGACAGCCACGTGTGGGTGTCTCTGAGGAGACAGCCGTGTTTAGGTCCCTCCCCAGGGCTGGCTGGTTTGTGGAGGATGCTGAGGAGAAGCCATGCATGGCTGAGAGACTGCTTGGCAAGGGAATGGCCCCCCAGGGCAACCAGAGGGAAGAGAGGGTGGCAATGCAGGAATGGGGATTTTCTTGAGGGAAACTCATCGTCTGCTCAAAGGGATGTGCAGGTCTCTGGGGAAGGACAGAAAACGAGTATTGCTCCAGGTGTTGCCTGAACCCTTTTTCACCTGGAAAGCCCATCGCAGGAGCCTGTGTAACAAAAGCTATCTATCTGCCGGGGACTACCAGCTCCCTGACTAGCAAGAATGGTGTGAGGGCTTCAAAGATGGGACCCTAGGCGTAAGCGCTGCAAGTGTGGCAGGGTTTAATATCTCTTCATTAAAATAATTAATAAATCAGGTCTCAGAAAGAAAAAAATTAATTTAGTGTATTGTGTAGGTGTATGTTAGTGCTGCAGACATACCTGATGACAATATCTAGGTCTTACAGAGTCTTTGGATATCAAAATAGCTTACGAAGGAGGGTAGAGGGGACCAAGAGGGAAGCTGGCAGGAGTGGACCTTTCAGAGAAGCCCTGGCAGCCTTGTTACTGCAGTAGGATGACTACTCCTCGAACGATGAGCAGTAACAACCATGGGCTCAGAAGTGACTGCAGAAGCTGTTGGTTTCATGGCAGCCCTACATACTGAATGGGAAACTCTGGGAGGGAAAGCGGTCTTGTGCTGTTCTCCGAGTTCCAGGCAGGTGCTATAATTTGTCTTGGATGTACATAGGGTACTTGGATGCCATGCTGAGGACAGTGATAGAGGAACATGAACAAACAAGCAAACAAATTCAGCTAAACCACAGGACAGAGTCTTGGCTAACAAGTAATGTTGGATGATGACTACAGCATCATACTACATAGGGTTCTGCGTGTGTGTGTTTTAACGGGGATACAAACGAGTGACTCACCCAGTGCTCTGTGTTGTAAGTCACTAGATCATGAACATGGCATAGCTCAGTTTCCAGCTAAGAAACACTTCATTCAGCAGTTAAGTGAGTTGCTATCTGGCAGTCATTATATCTGTGATTTACAAGGAACATACAGATCTGCATTACCAGTGTCAAAGACCACCAATATAAAATACAGCAAATGGGATTTTTATCTTTCAGCACACAGCAAGAGTGGATGCATGAGCCACACTTTTCAGGCTGTATGTAATCAATCTAACATAAGACATTATCTCCAAAACAGAAGACTAAACTTAGGACTGCTTTACATGACTTCTTACCTTTAAATATATTTGACAATCTGCTCCCCCGGTATCTTACAAGCTCTCTGTGGCCACTACAAGATGTTCATCACCAGCATGAAATGGTTACTGATGCAAAGTGAAGCTATTATGTCAGAGAAGTCTGCTGACAGGCTAAGGAGCAAACACTTAACAAAAATCGAAGTCCATTTCTATTTTGTGTTTTAAATCAGCTTCAACAATCTCTCAAGATGAGAAAAATGTGCACAGACTGGAAAAGCAGGCAAGGAGTGAATGAATACCTCTCAACAGAGACAAGGAAACTGTAAAAAATGGAAAGTTAGAAAACAAATTGAGGATTTAGCAGTGAGTGTCTCTCTCTCATATTTTGCAGAGTTATTTTGTAACAAGGAAGAATCTGAGAGCTGGAAAAGAAAACACAGTGTCTTAAACTTTGCATCTGGAGCAGATATGGGTATCCTTAAAGCAAATAATTTCTAGGGCTGGTTTTCAGAAAGTACAAAGCTTCTTAATTGTGTTCAGGAAACCATCATTAGTGTAAAATTTGGACCAACACTGCTCTCCCTCAGTCTCAGAGCGTACGAACAATCAGGAGACTCTCAGACCTGCTGGGCACCCTCAGTGGGAAGTGAGAACTCAAGACCTAATGACACTTGGATCATTTCATTCACTTAGGTGGGCTCCAATCTGGCAAGCAATGATTAATGTAATGATTAGGGCTGTGTAAACAAATGGAAAATTATAGCTTTGCTATTATTTAATAATTTTTCCTCAAAAGGAAGCTGAAAAAACCCACGCTGAATAAAACATTTAGTTTAATCCAAAGAAAATCTCAGGTACATGCAAGTAAGCTATAGGAAACAAGTAAACTATAGGAAACAAATTGGGTAAAAGTCAGAATAATTATTAACTCTTTCTTTTCTACAAAAATCAAGCCAGGAAAAATATTTTCACAGACAAAGCTATTCAACAGTTCCCACCCAAACTTGCAAATAGACTTGGGATGACCAAAATCACATGTTCTGGGGTTCCCTGAAGTTTTTTTTCCCTGGTTCTTGTGCCTAACTTTGCATATACAGAGAGTTTACTTGAATGCAGTGGGGGTTATTCCTACCTAAAAAAATGTCAAGTATTTGCAGTATGCAGCCTTTACATGTGTGTTACAACCTATATTGATTTTGTTTGTTTCACAACCTATTTTGTTGTGAATAATCATATGGATATTAAGAGGAGAATTTTACATGGACATTGCCTTCTGGTTTTACTGTGTTAATTGATAACAAATGTTCTGTGTTTGCCAACATGGTAGGATGAACTCAGAAGCAAATGGATTTAAAATGGCTTATATGCTTATGTCTCACCCAGATTTTTAAAAATGTGTAGTGTCAGAGCATGAAATTAATGTGTCCTATGATCTCAGTGCTGTGTATTTATAACTTGGGTTAAAGGTGACATCATAAACCTTCGGAAAGTCCTTGTATACAGAAAAAACAATGAGGGGGAGAAGAATGCTGACCTCTCATTCACATCAAGAACACTCAACCATAAAATCAAAGGTTGATATCAGTAATTTTTGTAAGTCAAAAGTTCCCTATGTGGTGATTCTGTGTTGAGAAATGCATTGCTCCTGTCTTGGAGATAAGGGGTTTGACTGTTCTTCTGACTCTCAAATGTGGGTATTTGGGGTTTGACGCTGTTATAAATAGTCCTTTCTGCAAAAACTAGGGAAGGAGAAAGGGAAGAAGAAAATAGAGTTTCTTCCCAAATTGTCCCACATAGGTAAGAAAGAGGGCAATTTATTTCCTGCCTTTCAAGGGGACAGGTTGTGGGACTTGCTGTAGCCCAGGAACAGTGAGATGTCAAGGTCCTTCATTCCTTACACATTTACTCCATGGTTTCAGTAGCAGTAGCAAAAAAGCATGTTATCTTTCTCTAAGAAATTCAGCAAGGTTATGTGTATGTGTGGGCGTCTTCTACTACTCCCCAGGAATGACCTGTCCCACTCTTTCCCCACACACTCTTCTCTTTCTCCCGTTTTTCCCAAGGTTAACAAGTCTGGAAATAATTAAGAAATCCAGTCAGCTCTCTAGCACTATATAATTCAATTTACTGCTCAGTGTGTGAAAATTTGAGCTCAAGGCAGTGTTTATCTGTTATAAAAATGTTTTCTTGTAGGGGAAGAAACATTCTTCCTGGTTGCTTGTGGCTCATGGCTAGTTACTTAAATCATTAAAACCACAGGTCTAATGATTACGAGTAACATATTTTTTGGTGTTGCTGTTTTAGAGTACCTGGTGCTTTACTTCTCTGAGCACAGAACACAGAAGTAGAAAGTAGAAAGAGCACTTCTGCAGTGCCTTCACCATCATCCAGTCCTGATCTAAGAACAGCAATATGATAACAGCCCCACTGTGTCAACATGAATCAGGACAGCAGATTCTTGAGTGGATTTGAAGAATAATATGAATAAGGTGGGGGGTTAAGAAGCAATGCTACTTTATGGTCTCCTTAGTTCCATACGGCCAACCATACAAACGCTTGAAATTGTGTAAGAAGTAATGGAAGTCTTTGCTTTTCAAAGAAATATGCTGTGTCGTGATATTCTCATTTTCAAAGAATTTTACATACCTGCTCTTTGTCCAGGATTAGAACTGGAAACATAAGAGTGATAGAGCTTGCTAATATACAGCAGCATGTAGGGAAGTAAAGGGCTTATTTAGATGGGGTTATACATAGGCATCTTCCCGGTTTTCTTGGTTCAAAAAATACATGGTTTTTAGAGTAATACATTCTGCCCCACCCATCTCTGCTTGTGGTGGGCCTTGTGTTAAGACTGCCCTCACTGGCTGTATCTACACTAGCAACTTACATATGCCTGGGACCATTCCCTGGCTGTGAGGCCAGCTGGCACTGAGCCCCCGCAACCATATTATTAACGTCTTGCTGGGAATGATCTCTGGCTTATGCTAACTCCCAGTGCTACAGAGCACAAGCTGAGACCATGCCTGGGACCATTCTAACTATTTGAAATATAGACTATTGAATCTATTGCATTTATTTTAATAGTTAATAAACTGATATTTAATTTATGAGTATAGATTTAGAGATTGCATTGTGCACACAGAAGGGATCTCTTTTTTATGTATCTCTGTAATCTTCCTGAGATGCAGGACAGGTAAGGCAAGTAAGCAGTATATGGAGAGTAACAGGAACAGCCAGAGCTGAAAGTCGGTGGAACAGTATTTTCTTGCTCAGGATCCCCAGATCCCCACATACAGAGCTGTGTAGAGTTTGACCTTCCACTGCAGGTGACTTGGCATTCGTAGGTAAGGTGAAGTAACTCAAAGTACAAAAATTTAATGGAAGTGGCTTTCTTAAAGCCGTAGATACTAAATTTCCAAAGAAACCACGTCTAACTAAAGAAAGAACATTCTTCCACTCTTTCTGCTTGGCTAGTCAACCTGTTTTTATGACCTGTAAAGCTGTTAAGACATATCTGAGATGATAAAGAAATAATTTTATGTACAACTGTTAGCTGTAAAATTTTTCTATTTGACTTAAGCTATTTTGGTCTGTCTCCAGAGGTGACACAATATTTGACACTACAATTTCAGGTAGTTCAGTTACAGAATAGAAAGGTGGTTTCTGAAGAACCCATGCTTTTCACAGTATCTCACTCAGTAACACTGTGGCCTCGTTAGGGTTGTTACAATACGAACAATAATATACCTGTCTGACCACAGACTTTCTTTCTAACAGCTGGACAAGATGAACTTCTTTGCTGTGAAGCATTAGCAAGGAGAAGGAATCCCACCTACTGGGATTATTCGGTCCCCAATTTATTATTACTTAGCCAAGACTTTTAAGGGAGCCTTAAGCCTTGACAACAATTAGCTGGGAATATTAAAGTCCTGATAGGAATCATAAGCAGTCCAGGGTCTTATAAGCTATGCAGCTGCTGTCTGTGCAGGGAGAGACAGGGTCTCTTCTAAGAAGAGAACCTTCTGTGTGCCTTACTGCTCTTTCCCATGTTCTCAAATATAAAACTTTCAGAGCATAGCGCAAGCATGACACCAACACCTCCAGACATCAAACCCACCCTTCTATCACCACTGCAGTTTTTCTGGGGTGCTGAGTAATAGCCAGCATTCTAGGAAGGGTCATTAATGGTGAGACAGTCTGTGTTTCAATCACCTGCCTATCAATCAAATTCCTGAAGGCCAGAGTTCAATTAATTGATGACACCCTTGAGGCAACCTAAGCAGTTAACAAGTCAGTGAGACTTGGTAGAAAAACAAGCAGTATGTTTAAAAAAAACCCCACCAACAAAACCTCCTGTAACTCTCATTTGCCATTTTACCTCCCTCTGATTTGTCTTTCTATTGCCACCCCACACTTACAATGACAATGCATACTTTTCATGCAAAAAGCATGGACTAGACACAGAAAAACAAGACATATTTCAAACCCAAACATCCTCCCTGTCATAGATAGATTCACGATCTTAAAAATACCAAAGGAAATGACCAAGTTTATCCTTGTCCTAATAGCTAATTTAACTGTTTTCTTTTTCTTTAGCTGCTTTAAACTATTTTGCCATACTTGCAAAGTGTCAAAGATGTGTACTTCAAGTCCCCCTCCTGTAAGGTTTTCTTTTGTATTGCTTTGTTTTAATGCATTTTTTTGACTTTTGATAAACTCTGATGTAGAAGTTTACATCACTGTTATATGACACTTCCAAAACCCACTGAATGATGTAAGAACCTCTCCCAAATACAGAATCACCTTCTTTTGTGGTAATAAATCAGACAAATGTGGTTTAAATGACAAACAAATCTAGAACAGTGAAATCAGCTTGGTTTAATCAAGACAAGTTTATGTTGTCCTTACCAAAGTGAACATGCATGCTGATACGGTCTAGATATGTGTAGGACTTAGTGTTTTTGCTATGTAGATGTGTTTAAATACCTCATTTGGCTTAATTATGCTCCAGTTTGCACTAGGCTTTGTTTTTAGCTGAAAAGTAAGGTTTCATTGGCGTAGCAGAGTTTGATATTGCCTTATGTTAAAAATACTCAAACCCACTTCTTTCTTCAGTTGTGTATAACGATACTGGATGGCTTTGCCTCAAAAGTTTCAAACATAAGTAAATCTTCTGATAGACCTGGCCTGGCCTGGCCTGGCAATTTATGATGAAAAATGAACCTGGAAAGTTTTCCACAGTTGGGTTTTTGTTAATGTTTTGAGCACCTCTAGTCTGTGCAGCAACCAGAATGTATTGACAATGTACCTTATTTAAGGCTTTGCTTCTCACCCATGGTTTGCTTCTGGCTTTAGGTTGTTGAGGGGGGTGGGGTGGTGTCTATTTTCTGTGTGGAGTCAACTATTTTGATGCAGAGGGAATGCAGGTTTCTAGCATCTCTTACTGAGTGAGAACTGAAGCAGATCTGTTGCCCAAACTGATCAGAATATACAAAATCTGAGGTTTTTTACTTTGGTAGTTTGCATCATGGGTTTTATTTACAACAGAATGAAGCAATGTGTAAGGGGTGGGTTGATCTGGGAGAGGCCAGAAGTTTTGCCAATTTGTTCACCAGCAAATCCCATGGAGCATCCCTGACCTCAGCCTGTTTACTTCAGCTGTGTGGAGGGACCATGTTCTTGAGTCGAGAGAGCTACTAAATATAATGACATCTGCGTATGTGAATCTAAGCTACTGATCTATAGAACCGAATATAACTATAAGTTTTGGGTACATATGTTTATTACTACAAAATTACCACTTTGCATTTACATCGGTAAATGGGATGGGCCACTTTTACTTGCTCATAAGTTGATTTGCAAAACTCTATCTGACAGCACGAATTTTGAAGAGTACATACATAAGTCATTCAGAGTCATTGAGATCTCTTGGGTCCCCTTCAGTCAGCAGCTTAAAAACAAGGGGTAAGACAGCTGCTAGTTTTCTGGTCCCTCGTATCCATTACATGCTGTAAAAGCTCTCTTTCCAAAAGGGGAGAGTGAGAAGCCCTAAAGACCGCCAGAAGTCAACAGTCTGAAGATCCCTTCACAAAGAGTCATATTGGAAGGTACTAGTGGTGGGTGATGTGCAGTCGAGATGGAAAAACTGTGAAATTTGGGGTAGTCCTTAGCTCACAAGACAGCTTCTGTGCTCTGCTTTCTCTTAGCTCTCCATAACTGTCTATATGATGCTGAGGTTCCAGAGGAAACCAGAATTTAGAAAGCACAAACTTGTCTGATAATTCTCCAGTTTCCTTGTTTTCTATCTCATTTCTNAAAATATGCCAGGGAGACTCTTCAGACCATGCCAGCAGTGATAATATAAGTCTACAAGACATTCTCATTACAAAATGTCGAAACCCATTTCTTCATCAATGTTCTTAACCATACTATCTGGATGAAAACTGTGGAAACGAAATGTAGGATTGTGAAGAGGTGGGTGTGTTTCAGTACAATGCAATAACTTGGTGATAATTTATTCCCGTCTGTGGGCTAATTTCATGTAGATGGCAAGGTACTAGCTTGACTGCAGTCAAAATTTATGATATTTGGAAGATACAGTAAACAATGTTGTGGCAGTCAATCTAGTATATTTAAGAAAGTGGCTTTCTGACATTTCAAAGCATGCTGTCAGAAGCCTGAAGTATGACCCCAGTCCTTGGGTTCCTGACTAAGGCAGAAATTAATAAAAAAGCAAGCAAACCAAACAGTCAGTTCAAGCCCCTCTTCCAAGCTCAGCTACCTGGAAGTGTTCCAAAGAGCATTGCACATTTTGGATGCTTCAGAACTTTATCCACAAGGTAAAAACAGGAACCCAAGGATCAATGGAAAACACAACTAAAACTGGGAAAGAAACAAAAAAAAAGCCAATGTAACCTGCATGGGAAGCATGTTTGGAGATAGGGAAAGGGAGAAATGGAAGAGAAAAACTTCTGAGCATGCAAATGATCAGCTGGGTTGGAGCCCAACATTCTCTATGGATGAGGCATGCAAGGGCAAACACCAGTTATTGGCTGGACAGAAGCTCGAGATCTGGACCCAGGGCAACCTTTTCTATACTACTGGAGAAGTAGGTAAGTACCCAAATAAACTTATCACAAGCTCTTGGAGCTTTGCAAGATCTTCCATGTAAGGAGGCTGTTATCTTCGGAGGACCTGGAGACAGTATGCAACCCAAATGCAGTGAAAGGGACTGGGATTTTCTGAACTGCAACAATAGGTGTCCAAAGTAAAAAGACCAGTGCTTTTCAAAAGTGTATTTGATCAGAGTGAAAATGATTCAGAGGCTTTCAAAAAAAAGTCCATTGCTCTCATACAGTTTGCTAGGTCTTCCTGACAACTTATGAAGGCTGTGATAATGAATCATAGAATCATAGAATCATTAAGGTTGGAAAAGACCTCTAAGATCATCAAGTCCAACC
>WAAD01019484.1:16990-34651 GCA_013389945.1 Fregata magnificens | reverse complement strand
GCTTCCTCTCTGCCGTGTTGTCTTTCCAGCAGACAGAAGGGGTTCTTCCATCAGTGCTTTTACTTTTTTCTTTGGTAAACATTTAAAACAGTCTACTTAAAGAAACTGATAATAAAAATCAGAAATGATTGAATGGTTTGATTATATTCAAGTTTCTGCCATTTTAGCTGTGCTGACTTGTTCCTACTGATTTTTTGCTATATCAGCAATGCATAGAAATTCTTGTCCTGTCAGGGTGGCATCAGAGTGGATAATAACGGACAATTATCCTCACAAAGAGCTTATACCCTTTTCTAAGACTTAAAATTGAAATCCAATTAATTATATAAAACTAATAGATTGAAATCACTAATAATTTTTCTGGCAAACATAGTCAAGTTTGTTATACAAAACACATTTGGTTTTGCTAAGACTATGAGGTTTTCATGTGAAAAGGTATACACACCAACTGAATGCATCCATTTAATTTTAGGAAATCCTGTAAACTTTCTAGACTATTGCTGTCTTGGAAATTCTCTTACTGAGTTTTCAGAAATGTGTAGAAAGAACCAAATAAATACTTCTTTCTGTCATGACTTACCCAATTATCTGGTGGGACTATGTGACAGACAGGCTGCAGTCAGTAGTCTGATATGGTCAAATTTGACACTGCTTCATGCGTTCTCAGGTGCCTTTTTGACAGACTGTACTAGATGTACAAAAGTCCATGTGGAGTCTGCTGGATTATATGATCTTGCTTTACAATTTATCCAAAAGAATATTTTGCTAAGGTGATTTACTTCCTTGTTAAATCTGAAACAAGTGATGATACTACTGATCTGTTTACACACTAAGTTCAAGTTTCTTCTTATTTAGAACACTGTGGAGCACTTAAACTGGAATTCTTTGTTCCCCTTGGACAGGTGAAGATTGATTCCAGTGGTCTTCCAATCAGACTATAAATCAGGATAGTTGAGATTGACAACATTTTGTTGGTATGAGCAAGAGAAGAGTCAGATTATTCCTTACCGAGCTGTATGACTATGGAGCACCATTCTAATATTTCTAACTCTCTTACCACTTCACTATTGATATTGTGACAGGATTTGTAATACCATTAGGCTGTGATGCCAAAAGCAATACTTTTAAAGAGTGTGACACTGAATATAGGCTCTGGCAAATGATGCCTTCAGTTAGAAAGTATTAATGTGACAGAATTCTTCCAGAACCTTTTACAGAGAATATGTCTTGACCAAAAAGTGACAAAAGAGAAAATAGTGCTCGAACCTGTGCAACATAGCATTGAGACAAAAAAATCTCAGCTGAAAAAGCCTTTTTGTGCAAGAATTGATCTCTCTGTCATTTACAGTAATGTAAATCACAAGGAACTATTGAATTCAGTGGGAACTACAGCCGTATAAATCAGGTGTCATATGAATAAAAAAGTTGTAAGATGTTATTGTTGGGTCACTTAGCTCTGCTCATAGTTTTATTTTAGCTCTAACATTTATCAGCTTTGCTTGTCCAAACTAACTCTTAAAATAGAAATATTTTCTGCAGTTTGGCAACAATGGGCATTCTGGATTGGGTATTCACAGAGCAAGTAATAGAGAATTTGTCATAATGGGTCCATCTACTGTTCTACAGCTTCTCTCATACTTTATGTCTCTATATACCCATAAAACATCTAACTGACTATGAAATGACAGTAAGAAAAAGAAAGAAGTGTTCCATTTTCATCATATTTCTCTGACACATGATTTGATCATCTGTATTATCACAGCTGCAGATAGTATTAGCAAACATAAATTACCCAGCCCTATTACATACAGACAAGTTATCTGTTTTTTTGCCATTGAAAAATCCATGGGCTAACTATTTTCTGCATAAAATATTTTATTTTATTTGTTCTAAATGCACTGGCCCTTAATTTCATGATGCATTTATTTCACTGAGATGTGAAAAGAAGAAAATGCCCCCATCACTATTCTGAATATGGCATTGTGTTCCCACTACTTCCTACTTTTACCAAACAAAACCACTCTAGGATGAGAAACTCGGTGGCATGAAGCGGTAAATGATCCAAAGGAGCGTCAGTTTATACCTTCTGAATCTTTATAGTCTTTGAAGCGCTTTATATGTAAATCTTACTGTACATCTCACTAGCTTTGTTGCCTTTTTATGAGCTTTCACAGGTATTCTATATTTCAGTTGTCTTGATCAAAATTTGGAAGAACTCTTACAGAAAAGAGAAACACAGCTCTTGAAAAGGATCACTGTCATATCATCATGATGTCATGAAAGAAGAACTAAAATAAATAAGAACTTCAAGACTTCTAGTTATTATATTGATCTCACTAGAAACTCAGCCCCTTTTCTGTTTTTTTTGTTGTTGTTTTGGGGTTTGTGTTTTTTTTTTTTTTTGGGGGGGGGGGGCGCTTGTGGTTTTTGTTGTTGTTGTTGTTAAAGAATACCCCACAAAGACACAATGTTATTTTCATGGGGTTTTGTTCCTCTGGAAGTAATTTTATCTGGTAATAATTTATGATATCTAAAAATACATCTCCAATTGTGATCCAGTTTCTATGGTAATGCTGCAAATTGATGGAATTAACATTAATACTGATGAAATTGATAATGTTTTATGTGATTATTGCTTCACTAATCACTATGTATTCCACTGCTATCTGTATGTGAGATCATTAACATGGTATATGTATAAACATTAAGCTTAATGGAGTTAAATGATGATATGGAAAGGCGGGATGGCTAATTAATGATCAAGCAAACAATTAGTACTCTTTCTTACTAATTCACAAGCTGTTCTATGAGGAACTGCAGCCTTGCAGAGCGAAATTCAGTGCATTTCTTAATTATAAATAAGCTGGGGAGTTATAAAACCACAGACTGCCTTTTTAACCTCCTGTTACTATAGACTGTTTTTAAGCTTCTCAGCAAGATTTCTCCTGGTCAAAAGAAAAGGTAATTTAAAGGAAAAGCTTTTCTACTACCTTTATTGGTCACCTTTAAGTGAATATTTGACTGATGGGACCTAGTCAAGTTTTACATTTAAGAGACACTTAATGAAAAAGTATGTCAGTCTTAAATGGTCCTTAATTGGTTCGTGTGATATGTCTGTGTTGGTACTTAGCACAGGATTGAATTTCACACTAAAGGCTTATTTCTACTAACCCTTAACTCATGCTGAGTATCCCTCTCTCCCTGGTGCATAGTCTCATTGATTTTGCCCAGAGTAATTGTCTTTCTCTGTTCTACAATTATATATCTTTTTCTCTGTAGTTTTTATAAAAGAACAAAATCATTTTTTCTAGATCATTTAAATCCTTGGATTGAGTAAATTAATTCTAACTTTACTATATGACAAGCTATAAAAAGCATCTGTATGAATTAAAAACATTACATTCTCTGTTTTCATCTTGCATATAGACTTTAAAATAACACCTTGTGTCCTCTCAAATGTAACTCCCAACATTTCCCAGAAATGTGAAATCAGCACATGATCTCCATAAGTCCTTTAATTAGTGTCACTGTCTGTTGATCAAATATCAACCATTTTATTTGCACTGTGGTTCTCTTATGACAAAAAATTAATGTTTCCTCATTTTTTAAGCATGGGTTCTCTAGATTTTTCCAGTTACTACTGCCTTTAGTTGACTACCTACAACTGTAGTATTGGATACGAAAATTTTCAGTGAGAGCATGATCCTACAAAACCTGAAGTCAAGGCATATTTTTCAAGGTATTTCAACAAATACTCAAAAGCTTTTTAGACTGCCTGGCCTGGTCTCTGATATCTCAAAGGTAGTAGGGCTCCTCTTTTGAATATAACAACTAGATTTGTATAAATTTTTATTTTTATAGTGGTAAAGAACAGTATTTCTGTTGATAAATTATAATTTATAATCCCAAGAGCAAGAACATTTTGTAGAGCTTCTGTACCTTCAAGACATAGACTGGGTCTTTACAGGCAAAGGTAAGCAAGACATAGTGTGCATAAAACTCATGTCTAGAGCCATTTTAAAAATACTTCACTGAAGATCTCATAGACACATATGTGATATTGGACACTTGATCTGAAGGAAGATGTTATAATGCTATAATTGCTATAATGATCCCACAGGGCAGGCATTTTCCATGTGTTTGACAGTATCAAAAGAAGCCTGGACATTATTTCTTACAGCTTGACCTAAAGTACCGCAGTGGATGTTCAACATTAGCAAACAAATGGCCACATAACAGGCATGGCAGAATGAAGCAAAGTCACCCCATCCTGATCAGAAGTCAGGGAGGTTGCAGTGCAGAGAGTGTGTGTCAGTGAAGGACACTTCAAAAGGGAGAAAGAAAACGCAATGAAAACAAGGAAAACAAAGCTCAATAAGAGACAAAATAACAGAAACCTCTGCTGAAACATTAAGGAGCAATCTGATCTTACAAACATAGTTGACGTATATTCTCTCTAATCTTATTGATATACAGGAGAAATTTGTATTTTAAACCCTGTGTGGTTATGAAATCAGAATGTTTGAAATGGTTCAGTCCTGTTACAACGAGGAAGACTAGTCACAAGGCACAGAATTTAAAACAGTCACTGTCACAAAACGATGGATGCATTGAAAGAGAACTCCATGGCAAAAGTTACTTTGCAAGGTGTCATTAACTACCATCCCCCTCCTTTTAACACAAGACAATGTCCATTATAACCAAAATATTAATTGAGTGGTCCATCCATTCAGCAATTGTCTTGCAAATTGCCTTTACTAATCAATACCAAGAACCAAATGAATTAAATTTAAAACATTTGTATAGTTTTGGAGTTTCACATATGACTAGCATTTAATCATTCTAATGATCCATCATTCAGTGCTTTTCATTAACTGAAAATGGCTCAATACCTTTCGTTACCTAGAAAGTCTAATATCATTTTCAGAACTTTGGAAGACAGTGCTGGCTCTTTAAGTAGACATAACGAGATACACAACACTGAGATGTGTAATGGCCTATAATGAACTTACACATCTTCATCATCTATTGGATTTCATCAATGGGGGTGATACTGAGCAATCCAGGCAAGTCATGTCTCTGTAATCCTGATAAGCTTGGATGGTATTTCTCTGGTCTGTAGGCATTCCAGTTCTCCAGTCAGGAGCCTCAGCAGGCTTGGCCAAATAATGACTTCCATGATTAAAAGCAAAACATGCTGATTACAGTATTCAAAATAATTCCATGAAGATATACTAGGCATAATATAGTAGGCATATACTCAAGACACCTGGAAAGAGCTTGCTTTTCCAATGCCCCTTGGGCATGAATCAACTGGCATCGAAAATACTAGCCATTTTAAAAATCTTGTTCATAATTTTTAATAATTTATGGATTATTATTGACTCTTTCAAACTACCTTTCATATAGTAAGAGGCACAAATGTATTCATGTACTTTTAAAAAAATTTCGCATGTACTTTCCAGGGACTCCTTCTGCAGGTGTTCTTGCTGAAGAAGGTTAATTTGGTAAACTAAAAATAGCAACAATTAAATTTTGTTCCACAGTATGCCACAAGAAGAAAATAATGCAAATGTAATGTAGCAAAACCAAACATGAGAAATAGGATATGGAACTGTCACTACTTTGGAGGCTGCTACCTGACTGCATCTATATATATATAAATAAAATATAAATGATTGGAGTAAAATCAAGCATTATGTTACGTGCTATTCATTTTCAAGTCAGTGATGATAACAGTGATAACTACGATTTGAAATGCTTTTCATTATTTGAGTAAAGTTTAAACAACTATTTTACAGTCATTCTTCTACTAATTCACCAACTGATTTGAACAAATTTCATTTCAATATGAAACTTGTCACTTGATATATGCCATAAAGAGGAAGAAGAGAAAGACTTGAGGAAATCTAAATGCATCATTTTGGAGAATTATAACTACCTCTTCCAGCAGAACGTGTCATGATTAAGTAGTAATGATCACTTTGAACCATTACTCTGTGTGCTCATCTGCCAGCAGAGATTTAAGCCACTTTCATGTCACGCAACGGCAAATTATTCTGGCAATTCTGTTAGTGCTTTATTTTCCGCATAACTCTACTATATTCTAGGAAAAATTGTTCTTAATCTGAATTACGATTTTAAATAATCTTGTATGGTTTACTTGATAGAATATGATAGTCTATTATGTCAAAAAGTACTGAGAATTTTTAACCCGTTAATCATTAACCCAACAGACTTAAATGCCTCAAAGCTGTTAGTGTCTAGTGGGTCAATGCAGATGCTCTGCATGTCCTATTAATCCATAAACTAAAACCCTCTCTGAATCTGCTTCAAACCTGTGTTATGAAAGCTGACTGAAATTCCTGTCCTGGGGAATTCCAAGTTGATATTTTACGTTTTATTCATTCCACTGTGCATAAAAAGAAATCTGAATACTCCCATAAGAGACTTAAATAGAGTGATATGACAGGAGATAGCTGAGGGAGTAACTGACTGGAAATTTTTACCTGGTTTAAACTCATTCTGTGTTAAAAGCAGAATTGGTTGAAGTGTTAAAGATATTAAAAGAAACGGTTGTGAGAAGTGGGAGTATGAAAAGCACGGTCACAACCTGTATATGCATTGGCAGTCTTGATAGGAAGGCTTCAGTCAAACCTCCCAAGCCACAATTCATGGCGATTGCCCCTTTTGATGTCATCTGTTGAGAAGAAACTGACTCCATCATCTTTGCAATTCCTCTTCAAGTAGCTGTAGACTGCTATTAGCATGTTTGCCAGATAAAGCAAGTGCATCTCCCTCAACTTCAGGGCTGTTGCTCTAGGTCCCTAATGAACTTGACAACCCTCGGATGGATCCACTGCAGTTTGTCAACTTCCCTCTTGACCTGGAGGGCCTGAAACTAGATGCAACGTTTGAGGTGCAGCCTCACCAGAAATGAGCAGACATATATAACGTAGCCCAGTTTTTGATTTGTCTTATTCATGATAAGAGGGCACTGGCAGCTCACGTTCAGTCTTGCATCCCCTGTAACTCCAAGTCCTTTCCAGCAGGGCTGTCTGTTTCTTAGCCAATGGGCTCCTAGTCTGTACCAAGGCACAGGGTTTTTCCATTCCAGTACCAAATTTGTGCTTCACTTTGTTCATCTTTACCAGGTTTATGTTGGCCAAATTCTGAAGTTTTTGCAGGTCACTCTGCACTGAAGCTCTACCTTTTGTCACGCCCCACCCCAATTCAGTATCATCTACAGTTTGGTCAACTGTGTATTCACTTGCATCATCCAGATCACTGACAAAGATATTTAACATAGACAGCCTCAGTATGTACCCCTGGATATTCTGACATCAAAACACTGGCTGGCCCTTTGAGCCTGGTGGTCAGCCAGTTTTCAGCCTCTTTAACACTCCAGTCGTCCGATCCAAACTTCCTTAGTTTCCAAATGAGAATACCATGGAAGACAGTGCGAAAAGCCTTTCTTGAACCAAGGTGTATTACATTCACTACTCTTCCCCTCTCTACCATTGCCTTTTTTGATGAGTAGTTTTAGGCTGATCCAGCATGAGCTATCATTGTCAAGTCCATGTTGACAGTTCCCAGTTATCTTCTTGTAATTCATACTTCCGAGAAAGAAAAGATCACCTCAAAACAGCTACTTCTTCTTCGTTCAGGCACATCCTTATGGTCTTCAGGGCCAGATTCTAATCATTTCTCTAAATGCTCTTAGGTAAATGCTCTAATTATCGGACTGCTGATGGTTCTGTCTCTGCATTTGACTTAGCAAAAATTTTATCCTTTATGGAAAAGTTCCCTGATGTAACTTTTGTGATTTCTCAGACACTTCCATTTGACCAGTCTTTTTCCTGATGAAAAAACATTTCTGAAAAAAGGAGTCTCTTGCTGATTAATGTGATATCGTTATCATATTCTATCATACTCGTTCAATATTAACAGCATTTGGAAAAGTAGGTGAACAAAGGTAACAATGCAAGAGGAGAAAGGGCTCACTAAACCTTCTAAATGAACAGTGTTGTCTGTATTCAGTAAAAATCAGTATCAACATCTGCTCTTGTATGTAAATTTATACCTCCCAATATGCAGATATGAATTTTCCTATTCACTGTACATCATATTCACATATACACATATAGAATTTCTGGATCCCAAATTTGCTCAGAGATATAGGCTATACCACCCAGATCCATCAAGAGTGGGTCAATTCTAGGCATGTGAAGATGTACAGAAGAGGAGCCTGGTGAATAATAATATGAGGGGAAAAAAGTGTAGATGCCTCCTGGGTTAGGCAGCAGGCAAGCAGGCATTTTCAGCATTGTAATTTTGGAGATAGGTGCCTCAGATCCACCTGCTTCCTGAAGCTTGCCAGACCACTGCAGTTATTTTGCACAATTCTGTCACTTCAGCAAGCCAGCATGCAAATCCTCCCTGTTGCACCTTATGTGGACACACCTGCCCAGTTCAATGTCAAGCACAAAACTGAACAATGGGAGTTTCCTGCAGTTAAAAATAAAAAAGGACTTAAGCTTGATTTGTCTGCCTTTAGAATACCTTCTGAGATCTCTCTTGCGGCTATCTCAAATTCTACCAAAGTTTTGTTTCTTAAGAAAATGATTTTATAAAACATACAGCAGGAAACCAGAAAGGATCTACATTACTCCTTTACTTAATCCATTTTAGTTACCAGTAAGCATTCATTAATATTAAAATGTCTATTTTGTATTTTTTCCATTCTTCCATCTTTTGCAAAAAACATATATAAGTTATATGCTGAGAAATATCAAATTTCCTGATAATGAAAGTTTTAATAGCCAAGCTATAAACCTCAGACCTAAGGGTTTATAGAGCAAACAGATCTTTCCCACAGCTACACAAACACAACTGCTAAAATAAAACAAATTTTATTTAATATAAAATTGTATCACAAGCATTAAATACATATTCAAGGAGCATTTTAAGGCTTTTTTTCTGTAAGTGGCAGATGTTATGAATAATAATCCATAAAATCCTCTGAATTCTAAAAAAGCGTATTCCATAAAACTTTCATCTACATCTTTAATAGAGCTCAAACACACTGAACGGTGATAATAGTAAAATACTACTAGTAGCAAACCATTAGAATTAACTGAAATAAGATTTGATATTTTAAAAATCACTTGAAAGGGTATACTTCTCCCCTCAGATCTCCTTACAGCACTTTATGTAAGCTAAGCAAATGTAGCTACCTGCTGAATTACTGCAATTTCTGTTCCACAAACTGAAGTGTATGTACATTTCTCTGAAAAAAAACATGCAACATCTGCCCTTTAATGGGCAGGAGAATTTAATATGTTCACCTTAAGAAAAAGAGACAGTAACAATGACCTTATCCTTTTTTATCACTAGAGTATCTTGGGGGGAAAAAAAACCCCACCACAAATAAAATATAGGTTAGTGGAAAACTAAACATCTTTAAAAATATTGTCCCAATAGATCTTAGTTTACAATGGATCAGTAGTGCTTAAGGATGAAGACAAGAGCAAGCTATAAACTGCTTCAATAAAAGTCAATTAACCCCTCATGCTTGCTGCTGTAGCCCCCTCTGCCAACTGTGCAATGTGCACCAGAACGGTATAACTTCAAGTATTAAGCGGTTAAATGAATACTGCAAGAATAATTACCCACTGAGACAATAACAATCAGTAACGCTTATGCAAAAGCAAATCTTGCGCTATTTTGTGGCTTTAAAAAACATGCTGTATAATACAATAGAATCTGTTTTCCAGTCATTCCTGCTAACATCCCCAGGCTGGGAGACCTCTGGAAATAGATTTAAATCAGGTCTTTTTTAGGTTAGGATATTGTGTATGAACGATGGATATTTCTTCCTGTAAAGCAATACAACTCAGTGAAAAAAACAAACTTCCAGAGTCAGAAACGACTAGAAAATATTTTCCTTGTTAGAATTTTAATGTGAAGATATGACTTCTCTTCATTAAAGTTATTGAACTAGAATGCACTGCAAGAAAGCTAATGGTTTCAGTAAATGTTTTTGAAATGCTAACTTTTGTTTAAAGATCAGCCAAGCAGTATAAAAGGGATTTGCTACACAGCAATCAATTTGAGGTGTGTATAACTTTCCACAGTAATTCTACACCTTACATTTGCAAAAAGCATTTTCAGAAAGTCATCAGCCATGATGGTACTATATTTTTTCAGTCACAAATAAATTATCCCCTCTTCTAAACACAATACAGCAGTGATTTAATTTTGTACAGCAGTACTATACAATAGAAAGTGGAAATAAATAAGTCTACAGGATGAATTAGTTCAGGCAAAATTGCACTACATAGCCATCTGATCAAGGTTTAAGTGCTGATTATTGCGACGAGTTGTCTACACGCAGCACCTAGTTCGGAATATGTTAAAAACTCAAGGAATTCCCCACCTACTGTAGCTTTTGGCACCTTAAATTTGCATTTCATCCAATATTCACCACTTTCAGTAATAAAGTACTCTCTAATTTCGTCTGGGTATCGGTAGAGTGCCCCTGCCGAATCACTCATTTTCCCATTCATCAGACTCGTAGGTTCCCATTTGCATTTTCATCTGTGCCCTCTCCATTGTCTTCTCTGATCATTTCTGGATTTGGTAATATACTTAAATGATATATTATCTTCTAAGTTTTCTGTAGTCTGAATCTAACCTCTTATCAGTGCCTGAAAGAGTCTTTATGGAAACAACAGATATGAACCAATTTAAGTATTTGCTTTAATGTTTTGATACAGTCAAATTCTTCTTTAAGCATTACTAAAGACTGATGAAAATTCATCACTAATGCCTGAAAATGGACTGCACAGTCATTTATTTGTGATCATACTGGAAACACCACAGCACCCGCAGACTGTGCAACTAAATATATACAGCAGAGCAAACAGACAATGAGGATACTGCAATCAAAGGAGGTTAATATTATATTGGCTCTTGCTAATTTATTGCTCACTACAGCAACAAATACAAGACTCGCGTGCCTCTGCTCCCTGCTGTTGAAACAGACAAGTCTCAAGTCTCAGTCCATACCGGAATAGTTTGTGACTTACTTAGAAAAGTGCACGTGAATGAATTAATCTACCGGGTGTTTTGCTGCTGTAGAACCAAAGTACCATATTCTTCCCTTGGATGTTTCAGCCTGACCCCCATTTAGATCAATGGCACTTTATGTGGTTCCTACTTAGATCAATGACACCACATAAACATAACTGAAGGCAGCAATTTCTCGGCACTTCTGCAAGTATTTCACAGAGTTAATGAAATACAACATAAAAGCGAGCTACATTCTGAAACAAAGAGGTAGCAATTTGGAGCACTTTCACTAAAAATTACAGATTTATCCTTGACTGTACAACACAAAGCACAGTCTTTTTCCTGATTTGACTCCTGGTCCTTGGGATCCTTTCTTTGTAGCCTATACTTGATTTATTCATTAGTAATTGTTAATGGGTAATTATTGTGCCCATCAGTATTTACAAACGCTACTTTTTTCTTTTGCAGTTACATCTCTCTGTAGTTTCATGTTATACCACAGAATTTGTCACCTGTCACAGAAATAGACAGCAGTCTGAGAATTCATTATGCTTGACTTCACTTTGGATGAATTTGATCTGAAGAATTTTAAAGTACTGGTGAAGATTGTGAAGGTGTTAATAAATCCAGTACAGTAAACCCCTGACATAGAAGATTAGCTTTTGTCTCAGTCTAAATGTAGTGGCTAAAATGTTGCTCTGGGTAACACTTGCACAGGCCTCAGTAGGGAATAAGGTTGTAATTAAAAGCAGCACGTGACCCCTACAAGCAAAATCATCTGCAGTTTTTCTGTGAATAGTAAGATTCCGGTAGGAATATAGAATAAGGGAAAAACATTTTAAAAAATCTTGTAAATTCTCTTTTCTACAGAACTGGAGAAATTAATCCTTTTATTCTATTTTGAGAAGAAACAAGGCAGAACATATATCTGGAGGACTGAGAGTTTTAGCCACACGGTTTCTCTTAGGTAGAGATTTCTGGTGAAAAAATTGAAGATGCTTTTGCACAAGTTTTTGCAACTTGTCGGACCATTAGGAATATAAGGACTGGTATTTCATCCTTTAAGACAGTGTCAAATTGTTACACATCTGTTTGCCTTTAGGAAATACCACCAGGGATTAGGTCGGGAAAGGTATCACTGAAGTAACTTCTAAGTGCTTCCCGAGTGACGTGCAGTGTATCTTCATTTTCTGTAGACTTCTCTGATAAACCCAGGATTCAACACAAACCAGTGAAACCTTGCAATGTCCTGGCTCACACTTGCTACTACTTGGCTTACATACAAACCATGGCACGCCATATCGTTGCCAAGGCTTTGACCATTATGCTTCCTCCTGGGCCCGTTCTGCACAGTCAGCAGAAGCAACTTTCTGGAGTGGTGGGAAGCTACAGCCACACCACAGACAGGGCAGAAGTTTGGCTCAAAAAGGCAACAGCCTCAGGCCAGAGGAGTGAAGGTAGCTCTGTACAGATCTGAGCAGAGACAAAATGGTAGGTCAGGCAAAGAAAGCAAGAAAGATACCTAATGAAAATACTGTGTAAAAAATGTGTCACACATTATGGAAATTATAATGATAATAAATCACATGGGAATGAAAACTAACAATCTGATGAAACACAAGCACTAAAAAAAAGAGAAATTTACAGTTTCTGTGTTTTGTTCCTTACTCGCTCTAGTTAAGCTCTTTTCTTGCAAATTTAACATTCTTGCTAATGCTGACTCTAGAAAGTGCTGTATACTGTCAGCCATTCTGTTAAGCTTCAGTAAGAGGTTAGTAAATTAGAAAAGGTGAGGAAGCAGGGTAAAGAAACAAAACCTTCCCCCTGTTTTTTGTACTACAAGCCATTTCCCTTTAGGCTAGAAAGTCCTGACTTTCCTGTATGTGCTATATTTGGGGACAACACTCATAACGTAAATAACTAAAGAATGAAAACAGATTTTGGGGGAAAAATAATTTGGTAAAGTATCGAGTAATACTAGATGATTCTTGAAAGACTGAATCATTTCATAACTGCTAAAGTGTTTCAGGGCTCAAACTAGATTTCCAATGGAAAATTTTATGGACTTTAAAGACAGATGGACGAGGCCTGTGCTTACTGTTCAGGATACCTGAACACTGAGCAATCAAAAAGTAAGCAAAAGAGTTCAGCTATTGGAATCAGTGCTATCAACCAGCATCATGACATATTTACCCCAAAAGGTACATGAAAAGTAAAAAAAAAAAAGTATTCTCTATAGTACAGAAGGATGACCAAGCATAATTAACAAAGGGCTGTACGTACTTAGCTCCATTTAATGCTTAATAAATCTTATCTGCAAACATATTCTTCTGGTAGGTGTGCCCAAAAGATGCTTCTAGATGCAATTTTCTAAATTCTTTTCCTTAGGTGCCAGTTCTGAAAAGAATATGGTCTTTAATATTGAGGTTTCACTATTGAGGTAGTGATGGTTAGAGAGGAACCACAGGAGTGCCAGGAGAGCTTGGGCTCATCCATGGTCTCAATATTCGAGACAATTTCTGTCAGGATATTGAGCATTATTGTTGGCTTAGATTCCTAAAGTAGAAGAGTTTGATTTAATAGCACCTGTATCCCAGGATCACATGTACATTAACCACATTTAGAATAAAGACACTTTCTACATTCCTGTTTTTTCTTCTGCTGGGAAACTGGTTTGGTAGGCCCCAAACATCTACTGCTTGGCAGAGGAAAGATGCTGTTATCAGTACTTCATGGTATGTTTGGAAGAAAAGTCAACAACAAAGCCATTACTGTTATGTCCGCACACTGAACTGACCACATTATACAGCATTAAATAATTAAATAGCTATGATGAAACAATTAAAAAACTGCTACATCCACACTCGTACTGTCATAAATGCAATGCCCTCTTTCAGAAGCCGTGGATTATAGGCACTAAGAGGAAGCTGCTAGCAAATGAGTGGGCAAAACTAAAATGAAGACCTTTAAGCGTATCGGCACTACAATTGTTAAGGTTACAACGTCTGCTGAAACTTTACTGACAGCTTGTAAACTGATTAGATCACGGTTCTGTGTGGATACAGATATGTCTGTGGAAATTCTAGGAAATCATCTAGATCAGATTAAACCCAAGGTAGTCAGCTGAATTAAACAATGATTTTCCTTTACCAAAAGCCCAAGCATTTCCTATTCAACGTAAAGATTAAGTCAGTCTGTCATAATCAAAGAAATCAGACAGTAACGATAGATAAGATCATACATACACCAGTCCATACATTTCCAAGTGTATGGGAAAAATGGTATTAGTAGTAGGGAACACACTTTGCAGACATCTGGAATGCAGATTAATGGTGTCAATTAACTTGCACATATCAATGGCAAATAGAAAACTGTTTTCCAGCAGCTAGCTAAAGTTAAGAAAATTGATGACAAGGTGGTGGAGGACAAAGTGGACTTGAATCATACCCAACAGCAGATACTGACATGTTCCACTGAGAGACCCTCATAAGTCTTTTCTGCATCTTTCTCCTTGAGATATGCTATAAGCTAATTGTAGAATATGCTACCATTTGTCAATGGACAGCTACATTTCTAGAGCATAGGGAAATGGTTTTTCTTCCTCTCATCAATTGTTTTCTCCTATTGATTTTGTCTTTATTCAAGGAGAATGTATTCACAGGATCAAAGCAAATGATTAGTTTTGTAAAATCTCTCAGATTGCTGAATTAAAATCCAATTGGGAAGAGGAGTGAGAACAAATGTGTGTCAGCAAGCAATTCAGATTCCAATTCTACAAACATTTTCTCTGAATAATGTTTTATCTACCTCATTTTTTTTCAAAGAAAAATGCTCCTTCAAAATTATTAATTTGGGAATCCTTTAAAACAGTCAGGGTAGGTCAAAGCATGTCTACTAGGAATGTCTAGCATGTCTCCTTTTTCAGCTTCTACATAATTAAATTCACATGCAGTCTGAGAAAAAATAAGGTTAAGTCAAGCTTTTTCTGTAGATTTAACTGTTGCCGGGATTCTGCTACAGGTTTGTGCACCTGCCATTTTTAGGTTTTCTCTTCCCAAAAGAGCAAATTATATCAACCATTTGTTTTTAGCTGTATGAGTTTTAGAACTACAAAACCAACAGACCCTACCGGATTCCTTTGCAGCAGGAACACTTCCCAGCATGATGGAGACCTAGTGGCAAAACCAGCCAACCTGTTACTATTTGATAGGTAGTAGAGTGATGACAGCAGCACTTCTAGAACACAAAATTTTCTAAGCAGGGATTACTTGGTATCTCCCAATATTAAACTAGATCTGATTAATTCTAACAGAGAAGAGAAAGACACGGTATCAAATCTCTTAATTTTTAGATAAGAGCAGAACATACGTCAGTGGGAATACAAGAAAAAGAATTTTTCCTCATTGATCAGAAAGGAGAAAAGCAATGAAGTAATTAGCTTAATTATGGAGCAAAGCCGTTTAATGAAATAACTAGCAAATATGAAATTTAATACTAACGCGTATAAGCATCAAAATGCGTAGTAATAGGAGAGGGAGCCATTGTTCTGAGGAGATTCCAGAGAGTCCCATTATTGCATCAGGAATACAGTCTTGTACAAACATTTGACCGTGCACCCTGTGACAAATGTCACTTCTAGACATGCCTGTATGGAATTACATATGAAAAGGAAATACAAATGGCATTTTGTTGAACTCATTTGGGGATAAACTCTGAGACACCAAAGATGGAGTGATAGGTTTGTAAGACACCTTTTCCCTCCATATATTTTTGTGAACTATGGGACCCATCCATTGTATAAGTGGAAATTAGATTGTGTTCCTCAGTAATGAGAACTCTGTTCAGTGGAAAAACCAATGAATCTTTTTGTGAGGAAGCCCTGTGTCAGCCTGATCTCATGTCTCCCAAGTTCAATAGGAATGATGAAGGTACTGTGCCATGGATCAGCCAGGAACAGACAGCACGGAAGTATGGTTCTGTGGCATGAGGGAAAGGCAAGTCTTTTTACTGAATAACAGTTTGGAAGAAAAATCTGCAAGAATCTATAACCTCACTGAGTTCTATTTCCTGCCTGTCTTGTCTCTCCTTTCATCATTTATATGCCCCTTTAAAGCAAGACTTACAGGCGCTGTGTGAGTAACGCTTATTATGGCCTGATGAAGTTGCTTTGTAAAGTGAGATAAAAAGGAGAGAATAGCAGAGGTTACTGAAATGGCTAGATAGGCAATTATTTGTGTTCATATGACTAATCTTGCACTTTAAGTCATCTTCAAAAAACACCATTTACCTAAATAATCTGAACCAATTAGTAACATGAATATTTACTTAAGTTAATATAGCAGAAAGCTCGCCCCTGAAAAAAAGATATTCTGCATATATTGGCCTAAGACATACCCAGTCTTTACATTTTGTAGCCATTCTCAAGGCAAAATAAAATCTTTAGTAGCCACCTCAATGAAACTAACAGTTCTTACTGTTACCCTTCCCTTGGGTCAGTCCCTGGATCAGCACTGGATGCTGCAGCTTCAAAGGCTAAAGAGGAGACAGAATCATCTTTAGCATTATCATCCTCTAGGTCTGTATTCATTAAGAAGTTCTATATCTTGCAAATCTCTGTTTTCACCCATCTGGGATAGTTAGAGGCAGGGAAATAATCTGATAAACTATAATTTTATTTTCTACTAGTACATAAAATTTTATGGGTAGCCTATAATAACACACCTAATAAAATCTACCATAATAAATGACAAGATCATACAACGTTATCACTGACCAAAGGCAAGAACCAATAACTTGCCCTTCAGTTATTGAATAAGTCTATTTATCATCATGGTCATGCTGAGTACTTCAAGAATGCTTTATTCAGTCATGCACTAAGAAATTTTTACTAATTTTTCACAAAGATCTTATGACCCATTAATTCCACATAGCTATTTATTTCACTGTCTAGAGCAAGTCATGAAGAAAGTAGTTTATCTGATCCCAAAGAAATTTTGTGTGGACCTTGTACTTGCTATTCTATACAACCACCTACAAGAATATAGGACATGAAAGACGTAATCCAACATACAGGCATATTTTCAGAAATGTACTTTATAGGCCTAAGAGAGCTGGACAGATAGGGAAGATGACAGTAACTTCTTGTGTTCTACCACCTTGCTGGGAGTCCTGCTGCCTCTCAGGACTGTCTAGGAGACCTTTAACAGCCCCACGGGCTGTTCATGAGCTGTACAAGACTTGAAAATCCCAGCCCTGCCTCTCCGGTTTTTTAGTTTTCTGAAGCATTTTGTCTGTGAAAATTTCCATTCTAATGCTGATCCCTTGACAAGCAGCCTAAACTAGATTTATTTTTCTTCCAGGGGTAAAGCTTATCCAAGTCAGCACTGTAGATTTTGTTATTAAACTTACAAAAACCAAGATGATCATTGAAATACTGAGTTCTATACTGAGGGTAAGTTACAGTGATGTCATTTCCTGTCTTGGAATTAATTTACTCTTATTTCTAACATTAGCGTTTGTATTTATACGTGTTTTCATTTTGTAGAATCTTTTGCAGGAAAAGTACAGAAGTTCTTTTTTAAGTCAAGA
>WAAD01019484.1:381-16899 GCA_013389945.1 Fregata magnificens | reverse complement strand
AAAATATTTAAGATGCTTATTCATGGTCTGATTCCCCATCCCCATATTTAACTGGAAGAATCACAATTGCCACATTAACCCAGAATCGTGTGAGCAGGCTCATAAAAATGGATGGCATGATCATATCTGGAATTTACACAGGACCCTATTCAATAAAGCATATTCTGCCCTTACTGTAATATCATCCTCCAGAGCTTTAAAGTCTTTCAANTCAAGGTAAATGGCCTTACATCTGAAAGAATGTAGTAACGCAGATTCTTATAATGAAGACAAAGGATATTACCAGCACATTTTTGCTACATTTCTTTCGCAAAGTAAGGCCACAGCAGGACATGCCATGTAATATGGATTCTGTGTTCCTTTTAGTATTTTACATTTAATAAAACCTGCATGCTTTTAGACATAAAGGAATAAGTAAAAAGAGATATCTTCAATAAGCGTCGAGATCTGTATTAGCAACGTATAACTTCCCTAAAAACTGACTTTTTTTTTTTTNTTTTTTTGGTGAATCAAAATAATCACATTGGAGAATTCAAGGCCTAACCTGAGGTCTGTCCAACAAAGGACATGCATACAGGTTTTCCCTAAGCTTGCACATTATTATGCAGACCTTTATTCCAATAGTAAAACCCAACTGATTCTCAAATTTACTTTCATGCTGTTACTTTTAACATTTCTGAAGGAATTTCTGAATAATTTTGCCCTCTTTAACTTGACATTCTACCTTTTAATAAGTGAAATTAAAAGACGTGCTCAGGAGTCTCATTTATCACAGAGGTCAGCAAGGCCACAGCCTGTTATCATGTAACCAGGGATCTTTGAAATAATATTACCCCAGTCTTGATATTAGCTTTAATGTTAGCAATGTCTACCTTAAAGTGCTAACCTACGCTGGAAAATAAGCAGGAAAATATGATAATTTGGGTAATATAGAGTTCTGATAGATAAGATTATTTCTAGCTATAGCAAGTCAAATATCAGTGACTTGTCACAGCAATACTGTTCTATTTCTATAGAAAACATAAGCTAGTAGACATAACTTTCATGAAAGTTATTGAGTAGTTGTTTTGCTCTGATTATTTATTTCGGCTATTAAAATCAATAGTTGCTGAAGATGAGCTTTTTCAAAAGAAGTAAGTGGATTTGAATGAGAATTTGGCATGAAAATCCCCCCATTAGCTTTAAAAATATAAACCCTAAAATCTGAAATGATTTCTTAAAGGGCCACATTTCTCAAAGCTTCAGATGTAATACATTCCCTAGAAATGCACCAAGGGTTGTACATGAAAATTAGTTTTCTCTGCATGTGAATAGCTAGTTAGCTCTGTAGGTTTTTTATATGTGCAATGATCAGGAAATTCACACAGTAAAATCACTAGGGATTGTAGGTGGATTGCTGCATACCTTAATCAATTTTGCGATTTATGTGCCTAAATATCCTTGCCCGTCTACCTGATTAGAAAGCAAGTTTTTGGGTAGACTTCTCTTACTCAGCTGAAATAAAAATGGAAACAGCAATATCAACATAAGCAAAGTGCGCAGTGGAACATGTGCACTGCATGATAGGCATTTATTTAGTAACTGCTTTTTAAATTAGCAATATGCTAATGTTTAGGATTTTTGCAAAATACCTTAATTACTACATAAAATCATTTGATTATGAAAGGAAAGCAATAAAACAGAGTTTAGTCTTACACAGATTATAGTCTCCTAATGCTGCTGCAAGTATGGAGGAGCATGAAATGAAAACCTTCCCATTCAGGTAAGGCACAGTGTAATATCACCAGCACCAGTTAAACAAACCACTTTAAAATCCTGCCTTAACTTATGCTGATGTCATCTTTGATTAGTGAAGAAAATAAACCAACTCAAAACCCTCCACATTTCTTCCTTTTTGATTTCACCTTCTGCTTTACTTATCTGGCAACGCTAGCACAACAATTGTGTCAGTCTTCTGCAAGACAGCTGGAAGGTTTACTGGTTTTTGAGATGCTGCAAGATACTACATGAATTTGTCCTGCATATCCAGATGTAGTGTCTGTAGGTCATTATGGTCTACACTGGTAACAGAACGAAGGGCAATTCATGTCAGCGTACCACCCAGTAAATCCTTCCTCTGTATCTCAGTGGAGGTTGTAATTCACACAGCTTTATTTGGTCCTGCTATTGAATTTTTGCTAATTCTAACAAAAAGCAAGTCTATTCTGTCTTCTCAGAATTGACGTCACTTTCTTAAGGTTAAGCAACTATCACCCTGTTTACTTTTCAGTAGAGCTGCCTATTTACAGATTTTGTGGTATCAGACAAAACATGCTTTGTTGCATTGGTTTTCTTATCTATGAAATGAGACCTGTGATGGTAACTTGGCATGGCTAGCGTAACCAAACCCAATGTATTTCAAGAGGAAAAGTGTACTACAAGTGTTGAAGCTCGAGAATGTGGACAGAATCATCAGCACCTCATATGAAGATGAGTAAGACGCCCCAAGCAATACCCTGTTCAGATAACTTATCCAAATAGCTTACAAATATTGCCCACACATGCCAACCTCAGCAAAAACAAGTGAGTTCGACTTGTGTAGCAGCACAGGAGTCCTGAAGTCACTGTGCACAAAGCATTTTATGTAAAACCAGCTGGCAAAGCCTAAGTTTTCTTCATTAAAACTTGCCTTGCTCCTGCAGAGGCCCTCCTCTTGTGCAGTTCTGTTGTGATCAAACCAAATCTGAAGAAACGAGATTACAAAAGCCTGACCTACTTCCAGTCCATGTTCAAGTGACATGTGAAGTACTAGAATGTCACGGAGCCTGAAGAGGATTTTTGCAGCAGTGTTTATATATCAACTTATGTGAAGAACAAAGATTTTATCATCTTCTGTAGAGAGCCCTTACTGTTTGCAGTCTTTCATAATAACCCTTATAGTTTGAAGCTGTAAATTAGTGTACGTAAGTGTTAATAAAGAAGGAACAGCACAATTTAGGAATTCGAAGAGTCAGTCATACAGGAAGCTCTGTACTAAATAATCAGGTAACAGCAGCAAGGGAGGGAAATGCTGCATTTCTTTAGGCACTCCAGCTGAATAAAACAGTACAGCTGTAGCAATAAAATGTTGTTTCTTAAGAACTGAAGGTCTAAGGGACACACCTCTTACTCATTGGAAAAATAAAACTTTGTAGGAGCTCTTTGGAGGTGAGAACAACACTTAAGCTCAGAACTAAGTGCAAGATTTCCTCTACAACTTGCCTTTCTCTCAGTATGGCTCTTGTCGCTCCTTCCAGAAAACTCTTCAGAAATTTAATTAAGGAACATAACGCTGGGAAGGTCAGAAGAGGGGCAGATGCTGGAGTATTCTTATTTTTTATTTTTGGTTGTTTCTCAGATACCATGGCAATAGTGATCAAATAAAAGTGAAGATTATATTAGACAGAATGAGAGGTTAGAAGTGGCTTTATTTGTGTCACTAGTGTTTGCTTCTAAGAAAATTTCAGCAAACAGAACCTATTATTACTCTGTTCCAACTGATTAAATGCTTTAAAATTCTGGCATGTTTTGCTATTTTGTAAGTAGAAAATGGCAGTAATACTTTATTCTGCAAAAATTAAGATTCTGAGAGCTAAATTTGAGCATTATTGGGAAACCAGCATGTGCAACAAGAATTGCCAGTAGTCATCAGTTGTGTTTTACAAAGACTTTAGGGGACAAAAAAAAAAGGAGAGAAAGAGAGAGGGATATTCAGTGCCTCCTGTGTTGCTTGATGCAAGTTTAGAAAGAAGTTACTCATTTGCATATTTTCTTTCTCTTGAACCTGGTGAGTGTTTGTTCCCTTCTCTGCTCTCACTATCATCATTACTACCCCCACTTTATTGGAAGATGTACTTTTACAAATCCACAATATTATCTCCTTTTTTTCTTTTTGTGATGGTGGTAATTATCAGAAAATAAGCAAGAAATGTGCTAAGTTGTCCCTCTTCTTTCACATAAAAAAGAGAATGCCTCCTACAGGAAGATCCCAGATTGACTCTGGCAGGGCTTCAGTAAGCAAATCTCAAGGAAGAGACAAGGAAGTTTGGAAGTCACTTGCTGAGTAGAAGATTGGGATAATTTTTAAGAATTCAGTAATATTTAGAAATACATGTTCAAGTTTGCTTACATATTTTCTCCTTACCTTTACATAAACCTGAATAATGAACAGACAGGAGAGAAACTGGCAGCATAAACACCTATGGAAAAGGGTAACTAATATGGTGTGGTGGTGTTCCTTCTGGCAGGAAGGCAAGTGTTTACTAAGATACAACTACAAAACACCAGTCTAAGACTTATGAAGACTGATTCTTTTCAGCATGCTCTGTACATCAGAGCAGATGAGACCCATAAAGTGTTCTGCAGTATAAAATACTCTCAGGATATACTTCAGTAAGGGTCAAACAAATCTTCATAATACTCATGAAAATGAAATGGGGATTTGTAGATCTCATGCTGAACATTTCAATTCCTTCAGCTCTGTTGGATTCCATCTTGGGAACAATTTGACTTTGACTTTCCTATGGGCAAGTAAGTCACTGACATGCTCTTGCAATCATTTGCAAGAATCATTTCAGACTCACTTATAACTGTATGCCTGATGGGAGCATTTGGGTTTATGATCAGAAGTATTCACTCCAAATAAATGGCAAGAACCACACAAGCAAGTCTTGTGTGCTTTGAAGAGCTTGCACTGTAGCTTAAAGTTTGTTGCAGCAATACTACAAAATGAAATGACAAATCCCAATGGAACCAATGTAACCTCTGTGTGCAGATACATCTGAATTAGTCTATTAAAGATGCAAAGACTCTGAAAGGTCCTATAACTTTCTGGTAAGACCCTAGGAGTTTTGTAGTGCCTCTGACGGGGGTAGTATTTTATTCTACTCCCGAATGACGGATTTTCAAGATGATTTTGATTTTGTTAGGTGTTTGTAGATAGAAAAAAAAAAAAAGTTAACATTTAAAAAACACTGCAGCATATTCCATAACAATGATTTACCTGTTTTAAAGCAAGAGACAAACTTTTATTTTCTGTTTTTCTCCCTTTGATTGGAAAGCGAACAATGATATTAAGCCAACTGTAACCTGAATAAGATCAGGTTCATCTTAGTACACTCTTAAAACAGACACTATCACAGAGATTCATTTATGGAAAAGTAAATGTTAGATGTAATTAATCCGGTAGCTACCGGTTCCTTGAGTATTCAGTTTCATACTGTATGCTAGAACGCCCAACTGGTAAAATGACTTGTGACAATGTGTATTTCAGGGTTTTTTGGTTACCTCCATTTGATGTCAGAAGATCAGGACTGCTGCTCTTAAAGCAACAACTTTGCTTTGAACTTTAGGCATTCATTTAGAAATATTTCAAAGTTGTCTTACAAAGTTTTCAGCTTAATTTTCCACAGATTCAGAAATTATTTCTGATTAGCTATAGAAAGGCATCAATACTTTCTAACTCTCATTTCAAATGAGATTTTCTGAGTACAAGGACAAGAGTTATGTCCATGTTAAAATTTAGGAAATATCAAGTCAATAAAAGTAAGCTTTGATTAAAATATATTATATTCATGCTTTATGCAGGTTTGTGTATCTGACCTTTTCTCTCATTCTAGAAACTTCTGCTGAATTAGAATGAAATTGTGGCAGCATGGAAATCACACTGAGTTTTGCTATGCATTTTAGTGATGCCATATTTCACTCAGCCTTTTTATAGCTTCGCTCTCATAACAACCATTTATATGCTTTCCTCCAGAAGGTATCTTTGTGTGTTGTGGGCTCTGTATTTGCCCTGCTGTCTCAGCAGTGCTCCTTGGATATGAGAATACAAGTCTGCTGGTCCTCAAGCCAACCAGACTCTGTTAAGCCAGCTGAAGATGACAGAATAATATTCACTACTCACACACTTACTAATCTCTGTGCTACTTTGGAACTACAGAATGAAACATCAACGATTTCCCAGCCAATTGGAGAAGTTTCATGGTATTTGATTAAAAAATGAAAAATCCCCCTACAAAAAACAGAAGGAGGTAATGTCTACAAACCCATCATCATGAGCAATTAGTTGAGGTTAGTACAACATTGCCAATTATTCCATGTTTTGTGTAGAAAACATATTATGTTTGAATAATGATTTTTCCATAATTGCATTATGTTGAATTTGTTTCCTTAGATATCTCCTTGCCAGTCCCACATTAATTATTCAAGTGAGGTCAAATAAAAAGAGAAAATGGGACACAGGCTGAATTGCAAAATGGGAATTCTAGTTTTTCATCATCTGCAGTTCTTTATAGTTCTGCCTCTGTTGTGTGATTTGTAGACACACAGTCATTATTGTTCCAGGAGCCATATGCTCCAAAGGGAGTGCAGAAGGGAACACTGGATGTTGAGAAGTGAGATGCTGAGTTACTGTATTTTGAATTCGTTTCTTAGAGAATAGCCACACATATACATAGAACGCACAGAAAAATGATTTTCCACAGTGAATAAACATCTGCAAGATTGCATAATTCTGCATGAGTTTTGTTACATGAACAATGAACTAGAGGAATAATATTTTGAAATCTATGAAGCATTTTAAAATAGAAAACTTAAGTTCTATTTGCATTAAGATTCCTTTCATAGAGCAAGACACAAGCAAGCTATTCTCCACAACTAGCAGATCTATAGCCTGTCAGCAGTACATTCATTTCTCACCTGAATCTTTTCTGCAAATTCCCCAGATGAGCTAGGACAAAGGTGCAGTTCCTGAACAATGTGAATTGAGAGTCTTGCCTTGAGGAATACACCGGCATCCCCTTGTCTTTGGCACATAAGGGCCAGCACTGTGGCAAACAGTCTACTAACAAGAAAATGGTCAAACAAACTAATGGAAGGATGGAAAACCGTATGGTGGAGAGTTAAGCTACTGTTCAAAAGGAGTAAGATTACACTATTTCCCTCAGTAATTGAGATGTATATTTAACATGGAGCCATCTAAGCCTAAAGTCATGTTGGATATATGTATTTAGTATGCACGTGCATATAACTAAATTTATCCTTAGTTATGTGGTGAAATAATTACACAGTATCATTTATGGATTACAATACGTATTAGAACTTAACCTCATTTTATATTTGGTGTATAATCCAAACATGTCTAGCACGTTATATGATCTACTTCAAATGGAAGCTGCACAGAGCTTTAAACTCTTCAGTATATTTTAAATTGAAAATATAATTACAATAATAATAATAAATAAATAAACCAAAGTTTATTCCTTTAGGTGACAAAGGAAAACAGAACTATGTAATAGTAAAACATTCTTTTTTCAGGAGTTGATTCCTATATGTAGCTCACACTAACACTGGAATCTTTTGATTCAATAAGTACATTTTTCCTTTTCTGGCCTTCAAGGTATCGCAAGGCTATGCATTCATCATTACCATGGTTTCATGTGTGTGTTTGTATATTCATGTAGGTACAGTATTTCAGACCTGCAGCAGACAGTTATATTTAAAGATTTTTCTATTACCCGTTCTGGAGTAAAAAACAAAGAACATTGCTATTTATTTTACATTCTTTGTGATAGCAAATAAACCAATTTAAGAGACTTTACTCTAAATCCAATAAGTGTATAACCCCTTAGGTGTACCAAAATTATACTCCATATGTCACTAATTTCTTATATGTCATTGATCAAACAATTGGCTCTGATTACTGATGAGAAAAATTGACACCCGTTTCTCTGATGTGTTGAGTTACCTAATCTGAATTATTGGTTAGTAAGCAAATACTGATTTCTTGACCACATAAAACTCCAGGGTCAAACAACAGGGAATAGAGAATTCTACTCCTCGTCAAATCCAGTAAATATTGTTTTCATATGTTAATGCAGACTACTAATTATCCTACCTACTGAATTGTTTTTATTTTTTCCCACACTGAATAAATAAACAATATTACAGTACTGTATACAGCACAAGAATTATGTTGAATACATCTGGAAGGAAATAGATAACCCTCATCTTTCCAGTGTTAGACTTTGGTTTAGGAATACAACTAAACTTCAGGCAAAATGAAAGGGCTTGTTGTTCTAAAAGACTTTCTCAAGAAACAGAAATCTTGTGCAAGGATCCTGGCTTTTCTGCAGTCCCCATCCTTGTACAGGATGTGTCTGAGAGATTGGCAGCATGCACAGCTGATTTTGCAGGGAAGCCTGAGAAGCCTCTGCCAAACCAGCAGCAGTGCAGGTTTGCCAGTGCAGTCCCAATATAGGCAGCAGTTGTGCTGCACTGGTTCACTGTGCCAGGCTCAGCGATTCCACAATACCTACCCCACTTCCAATGAAGTACTAGAACAGCGGGTGGATGGGTGTGGGTGGAGGGTGAAAGCTGCAAGTGCTGAAGTGCTGTAATTAGACAACTATTTCAAATTGCTACCTTCACCAAAACCTTCCATATTGTCTTGGTTTATTCAATTTATTTTATATAAATAGGAATGTCCCATATTGCTTTTGGTTGTTTTTTCTCTTTGCCTGAAAGAAAAGGTAGCCCCAATTCCATGTTCTCAGGCACTACTGTGACCCTCCAAGTATGGATGAGATGGGGAGGGGGGGAAGACACCCATGAAGATGGCTAGGGTAAGCTCATTTCAAATTCCAGGAGCCAGGAGTAGCAACACTACNTATAAAAATATGTATATATAATTTTCTCCACAGAATAGCCATCTGAGAATGCCACGCACAGGACGCGATACACTTAGCGAGGGCCTGGAAGAGAAATGACTGCTATTCTTTCATACTTGTGATGCTCTCAAACCTGTTTTCTGCCAAGGCACCTAGGCTTACAGTGACATTGAATTTTCTTTTTAAAAATAAAATAAATAAGTAAATAAATGACAAAATGTAGAACTCTAATTTTAGCAGGGAAGTGCCAAGATTTCCAGAGTGTGTGAAAGATGTACATGCTTATTTTAGGGGCTATTTTCTTGCAGTCACTACAAAATACAAAAACATTCCTTTAATATTTCTTTTTTCAAACTAAGCAAAAGAACTAGTCTTCTCCAAGGAATATTTCAATACCAAGTTTCATTACTGTTTGCTGCAAACCTTAGAACATGGTAATGTTTTTCTATTTCACCTGAAGTTATAAGAACTTAACTTCTCCTTTTAGTTAATTAAAGAAAGGACCTACAGACAGAAAAGAAAATCCCAAATTGTGAACATTTGGACAATTATAAATATATTGTCACACTTATGCAGCTCTAAGATACAGCACGTAAACTAGCTATTTAATATGAAGTGCTACTATAATACGTAGTAGTTCTATAATAAAAATTTCTTGTTGCACACACTATATAAAGTGAAGAAAAGGTTTCAAGTTTGATAAAGAGAGGAGAAAACATCAGTGTTCTAGGCTGGTGAGAGAAAGAAGTTTCATGCATTTTGGTTGCTCTCATCTATATTGGCAAAAAAACAGATAAACAGTGAAATATGGAAAAAAGTACATAAAATGTCCCTCATCTTGTTCCTCTCTCCCATTTCTCAGGTTTTGCCTGGGGATGATAAGAGAATGATAATCATACAGCTTACACCCTTAATGATATTTCTGCCAGGAAGCAAAAGTGTATGGCAGTATATAGAGAGATTATAGTGTACGTACATGCTGGAGAGGTAATTCTTTTTTTAAGACAAAACCCACCCACCATCTGTATAACAATAAGTGCTCAGCTACTCTCTGTGACAAAGAATAGCTGCTCCAGATGTACATCTCTGTACACTAATTGATATGAAGGGTCTAAACAGCTATAGGTTAACTTAGCAAACAACGTTTCAGAATTTATGGCAGATGACCAAAATATCTACCCCTGCTAGCAAGTACGCTTGTGTTCCTAAATGCAGGTAGCACATCCACTCTTCAGCAACAAATACGAAGTGCTGTCAGGAAGTAGACTTTTTCCTCAACCTGACTCAGTATTGACATTTCAGGTTGCTGGCATTTTAAAAAGTTTTAAAAACTCTTTTTCTTGGAGCAATCCAAGAGCAGAAATATTTTTTTAAATAAGCTATACCTTTACAAGCATTTTCTCCATTACGTTGTAGAAGTTTTCCCCTTAAATATTGCTATCAGAAGGAAAAAAGAAACCCCTCTATAGCTTTGATAACAAAGTATCTTAATGCCTTTTCTCGCTATTGTGTCACTGATCAATAGACCTAAATGCCATGCATCCATCAGACTACAAGGTTCGATTGCAAAAGCTGTCTTAGCTCATGGAGCTTATCTCTTGCGTCTTACACGCCTAGAAATGTCACAGTGGAGGAAATTCTAACCCTACGTACGTCAACCTTTGTCAGATGAACAGAGATCCTGAATGAGGGTTGTTTTGGCATTTTGTCTATCATGCGTGACTGGAGCAACAGTTCACTTCAAGGCAAAGAAATAAAGACTCCTTGTCTCCTTGAACCTCTTTTTCTGTCAATTATGAAATCAGCTATTGACTTTACTATCCTGATCAGCAGTCTCATTCAACTGCAGTCTCCTAATGCTGATGGATACTCATTGATACTATTATATTTCATACTCATTTATCCTACTATATTCTACAAATAAGTCTCCCTGGTTCCAGATTGTTGGAGAAGCAGACGGGGGGCGAAAAAGGGGGGAGTGGGGGTGAACACAACACACATTTGTTTATCTCAAAGCTTATTTACAGAGAAGTTAAAAAATATAATTGTGTAAAGCCAAAGAACTGCAAGATGTAAGAGTGCTTCCTGATTGATTTGCCTGTTTATCAGATGGGAGAAGCTCTCAGAGTTTCTGAAGACTGGCCATTTTCTGATAAAATTGATCACATATGTAAGTGTACGCAAAGCCACGGTCTGTTGATACTGTATACTATCTACTCTGATAGAGTTCTCCTTGGGAAAGTCATATAAAATCTCTCCTCACTGGAAAAATGAGCAAAACAACATGATTCCATGTGATTCTTAAGAGGCAGAAAAAAAAGTTGTTTTATTTATCAAAGTCTGCCATTTTGATTCATATTCTTCTCAGTAACATTGCCTATCATAAATAATTTAAAAGCTCATATATATTCCAGAGAACGATATAAGCTGCAGTAGTAGGACAGAGAAGATGAACATGTTAAGCTATTTTTAAAGAGCTAAGTGCGACTGCTATCAAAGGTAGCAAATTTTACATGGTTTAAGCAGAAGAATTAGGGCACAACAAATTGAGAGCAGCATATTACAGCTGTTTCAGCTGGCAAGAAAACATTTTGCTACTTTCAGAACACGCTTTATGTGATGGAAAAACCCTGTCAAGTGTCCCAAGGGGGCTTACAGTTTTGCTTCAAACTGTTGCCAATGAATAAATAAGGTCAAATGTCCTTTACCATTTGTGCAGCAGTGAGCACACTGCTGGTGCTGAATTGGCAGCAAACAGGACATTTGTCCCACTATTCATTATAAGAAGACACAAGTTCAGTCAAGCAATTTACAACAAATTAGAAGAATTCTTCCAAACCTGAAAATATCTATAAGACAACCTGAACAGTTTGGGGAAGTCACTCTTCAGGCCATGCACATCTGCAGTCAAAAGCCTTAATCATCTTCAGTGAGAGGTTTTGATTCCTAGACAAAATGAAGAGCTCCTTAGAATAGCTTGTCCTCATACCTACCAGGTGAGCTATAATACATGGTCGGTTTCCTTTCATGCTGTTTTTCAGGCTTGATTCTTAAAGAGCAAAGCTCCTTTTATTATAAATGGTGGATATGTGGACAAAGCTCAGCAGGTTGGCATCTATTAAATTTTGCATTTCCTGTTTTTCTGTGATACCATATAGTTGTAAGGATAGTATACAAAGCAGACTTGAGCACCAGGCATCATCTTACACTCGTACTGGGCTAGATATTTACTTTATACTGCACTTCCCTCACTATACCATTCTATAACTGTTTTGCTGTTCTGCAGCATGTGTATGATTTGCATGTGTTTATTCATAGCATCTTCATTTAAACTACTGACTGATAAGAACAGTGAAGCAGAATTTAAGAGAGATTCTCTTATTAATTTGCTTGAAATTAATATTTTATGTAAATGAGTCAGAAAAAGGAATATTCTCCAAAATTATATTATACTCTTTGAAAAAGAATTATAATCAATTTTCTTTCAAGAATATTAGTTATTGCAAAGCTGTCTTCTTTGAAGACAGAGGAACTATTTATCTCCGTTGCTTTCTTGTAGAGATGAATTAATTTCGTTGTTTAGAAAAAGCTTTTCACATGGATGGGGAGTGTACTCATTTCTTTGTTGTTTTTCCATTTTGATGATACAAAATAAGCTATTTTTTTTCCTGCATCCTGATACCTAATTGTATTTCCAGAACCAACTTATTTGAAAGCAATGAAATCAATAGCGCAATTCTTTTCAATGGGATGAATGTATAAGGCTTTTTTCAACATAGTAGATTAATCTTTTTGATAGTCTCAATGTCCTTTAATTCAGTAAGAGATAATGGTAGCTGCATTTTCTTATTAAATTAGTCCTTGAGCTAATACTTTGTCAGTTTTGAATATTTCTAATAGAGAAAGGGATCGGATTTTTTTGTTTATGCAAGAGTAAAATATCCTTATTTGTAGGAGAAACATCTTAACATAAACACAGTTTTCACGACAGGTTCTCGGATTCTCAAAGGTAGCGAAGTAAGCATTATCATTTCTTTTTACAGACAAGGGTAAGGCAGTTGAAAGACTAGTCACAACCATTTGTTAACAAAGATTAATATTTCCAAAGTATATTGAGAACTTCAGTTGTTGGTGTTGCATAGACATTGTCATTACTAAGAAAAAAAATCTTCCTTCACCCTTGAAAGGATGAGGGGGTCTAAAGGTGGTAGAGACCCACAAAAACAAGAGGAGAGTCAAGTGGTGGAAGAGGTTGCCCAGAGAGGTTGTGCAGTCTTCTGCTCCCTGGAGATTTTGAAGACCCATCTGGGTAAAGCCCTGAGAAACTTGGTCTGACTTCATCATAGCTGACACTGCTTTGAGCAGGAGGTTGGACTAGAGATCACCAGCAGTCTCTTCTGGTCTGAAATATCTTGTGATTCTATAAAAACTCTCCACTTCTATTATTTGCCCTTAAATTTCAACAATATTTCCCATAGAAGACTCATCTGCAATGTAAATAAAATGGTACCTTTAAGGTTGTTGTCAGAAGATCTTGCTCTTTTCCTATGGCTAGTTATAGACAATTTCACCTCCAGGTATAGTACAGTAGGTGTTTTTGATCTGTGATGCAGACACCTGTGAGCTCAGGATGCCTTTTTTTCCATTACTGTTGCAGTTCCCTTAATACCAGACTTTTGGTTAATAACCTTACAATCACTCTTCTAGAGTCAACGTCTTCCAAGGAATTTATTTAAAGGTCTTAAAGCTGCAAAAGGTTGAAAACCATTGCTCTAGAGAACTCCAGAAAGAAATAAGCTTCTTTAGTGAGCAGACCCTTATAAGCAAACTCTTTTAAAAGTCAAATTCCAGCTGTCTCTGGAGACATGAAGTATGGACACTGATCTTTTCCCAAACAAGTCATATGGTCTTCTGCAGAACACCATTTTCCAGACTGTCAAGTTTATCAGTATACTCTGTTGACAAGCTTGTCTTGGAGAGACCAGGAGCAATTCTGTGGCAATGGGATAACAAATATGCTATTTAAATTTTCAAATTAAGACCCTCATTCTGCAAACACAGAGTCTTAATGTTATTTCCTACAAGAAGCCTTAACTTAAGTCACAGTGCATACAGAGTCAACCTAGAAACATGTTTATATAGGATTCTGATTGAAGAAACTACAGGTTGATGTTAGTTTGGATAATTTTATCTCTTCATTACTAGCTATACACTGAGACTGCTTCCAAATTTTTGTCAATGAAAATATCAAAGGTCATTTGTAGCAGATTCTCTGTGCTTGGGTAGTTTGTTTCTCCCCGGGGAGCTTAAACATTATTTTATAGATTCATAACAGGGCTGGAAGGGACCTCAAGAGGTCATTTCATCCATCCTCTGTCTCAAGGCAAGATCAAACATATCAATCTTGACAGATGTTTGTCTAGACTGTCTTTTTAAAAACTTCCAACTATCAGGATTCCAAAATCTCTACAGGCAATCTATTCCAACGTGTCACTATCATTACCTTTAAAATGTTTTTTTCTAGTAACTAATCTGAATTTTCCTTGTTGCAGTATAAATCCAATACTGCTTGTTCAGTTGTCAATGATATAGAGAATAGATTGTTTCCTTCCTCTTATAGATCTTTTTAAAAAACATATTTAAAGACTTAGTTCAGAGGATAAAAACAGATTAGAGAGCCAGGAAACACAACTATGAGTAGGCTGACAGAACTGAGTCATTCAGCTTTAAAGAGAGAAAACTAAAGAGGTTTGAGACAAATCTTTAAATATGTAAAAATTCTTCTGGTGACCGATACTTTTTTACTTAACATGCAGGAACTAAAACTAGACATAGTGCTATAGGCGAGGTCTTAACCACAAGCACAGTAAAAAACTTGTTATGTTAAAAAACCGGTTATGCATCTGCTGATACATATCATAGAACACCTGCTGCACTCATGACAATACTTCTGATAACTCACATTCAGTTTACAGCCTTCAGATGCAAACTACTACCCAGCCATTTATTCCCATTTTGCAATCCTGCCTAAACATGGTACCTTGAATATATACACACTGGGCTACATTCTGTTTTTTTTCCAAACAATATTTGCCAAGATGATTTTTGAAATCTTTCCTGTGTCTGTTGACTGTACACCTCCTCCAGACAGCGGGCATCTACTCACTGGCTTAATCACCTGCATTTATTGAGGAAGGCTGAACAAAGATGTCTCAAGGCTGCTCAGAAGGTTATCCCTAAATTCCCTAGAAATTTCCTTTCTTAGATTCCCCTTTATTTAATAAGCTGGTAACATTTGATGACTGTGATACGTTTGTTACCTGATTAGTTGCACAGCAACTACCCAGGAAGTTACTAGTTCCTTGCTGACATGGGCTTACTCCCTTCAAAGTTAACGGCAGTGAATTCAGGAACTTGACTCTCATATGTCCTAAGTAACAACCTTGAGGTAATGATCTGATGCAAAATTATCTTTTCTGTTCCTTCCATGAATATACCTAATTCGGGACAGAAGACGATACATACGGTAATCAATCACATCTAAAGCCCTCAATTGTGTAAATCAATACAGTGGTTCCAGAGATGCATGACAAGAGTTAAACAGTGAAAGCAAGCTAGAAAGAATTGTTTTGGTTTTGTTCTTTGTTTTTAGAAAGTTTTATAATTAGTGTTGGGGCACACTGGGCACTAAATTCATTTCATAGTATCACACATAAAAGCAAGCTGAATTCCTCTCAGTGCGAAACCAACCTCAAGCTACCTTGACAACAAGATACCAATAACCCTGTAATTTCAATTGTTCACTCTTCTTTTTATGTGTTCTGTATCTCAGTGAAGTCTCATCTTCCCAGCCCAGTGCCATAGGCTAATAATCTGTAACAAAACTCACCCTCAAAAAATGTCAGATATAATGAAAAACACAACTTCACAGATGAGAAAGTTGGCCTTAGCTAAATCCTAAGGGCCCTAGCTCTCACATTCTGTAGGTTCTTCTGTTTCATCCTCTAACCCTGAATTAGAAGGGTATGTGAAATTGAAGTATTCCTGCTTCTTTCCACTGAATCACTCATTACCCATCAAAGAATAACAGACTTCCAAAGAATGAAAATTCTATTGCCAGCTGAGAAAAAAATGTCCGTAGCTGTTGAAACCAAAACCTGACCACCCACTTTAGTGATCTACTAAGTAATATTATATAGAACTAGTAGCAGTAGATGCAGATGAACACATTCAATCTGCCACCCAAATGGTTGGCCTTCTTATATGTCACTCAGTCATTCACAACACTGAAGGGAGTATAACATCATACGGATCTGATTCTGTAATATTCTGTGATGGTATAAATTAATTCCAAGGTGAAAGACTTTAATGCAGCAAAGAAAGATAGGAACCTCATGGACTGAGAAAGAAGGGGAAGAAACATGGCACAATTATGAAGAGAAATTCAGAAGTTAAGGCTTTCTTTCATTCTAAACAGTGTCTGTTGCCTATTTTTTGATAGGTTTTGCAACAACTTAGAAATATTTAAACAAATCTTAGACTAAACATACGTTAAATTAGGAAAAACAGGGCTAAGATAACAGAGCCTTACGTTACTTTATTATCACTAGTAATAAATGACAATTATCGCTCCTCATTTTGTTCCCAACTTCTCTACTGATAGCTAGTGAATAATGTCCAGGTCAGAAACAATTACACTGATTGTATTTGAGATCTGATGATTTGCCCCATTAAAGAGAAAATTGGGTTAACACACCACATCTAAGCAAATTTCAAATACTGATGACTGTACCCAACTAAGGTGGACCAGATTCAAACAAGTGTCCTGGAA
>WAAD01019466.1:1404-14177 GCA_013389945.1 Fregata magnificens | reverse complement strand
GGTTTTTGAAGAAAAAAAAAAAAAAAAAAAAAAAAAAAAAAAAGTCCACACATAGACAAGTGTCCTGTAGACTAAAAGTCAACCTCAATTTCTTGAGGACATGACAAAAAAAAAAAACCACACCTCAAACATAAATGAGGGATAAATTTATTGATAGGACAGAGATCTAAATTTGGATAACAGCCTTCTTTTGTGTTATAAGCAGAAATAATTTTATTTGGTCCCATTACATAAAATCTCACAAGGGACCACTCCACTTAGAAGAACATCTTACAGAGTGTTATCAAGCATGTGGTGTTTTAAGATCGATTCTTATAGAAGAATAATTGAGAATAATGATTGAGAGCCACTATCAGTAATTGTAGCCCAACATCTGCCCCTCCTCGCACCCCCCCGCCCCGACCACCAGTCTGGAAAAGGAGCCGATACAGTAATTGTGGGCATTACATCTAATTTGTCATGTCTTGATTGGAAAAAGCTTTCTGACACCACATAAGGAGAATAAAGAAGAGAGGGAAGTAGGCAGAAAGGGAAAAATTGGTTTTTGAAAAATAAGATTTGTGTCTCATAGGAACATTTGGTTTACACTAATGAGGAAGACAGAAGCTGCTGGGGGTGGATTTATTCTGCTTTATGACTTTGTACTAGAACCCAGAACCCCAAATTTCATTCTTGAACTCTACACTACCCATTCCTTTCTAAACTTGGACAGTCCTGGCTCTCAAAATAAGGTTTTCAGTAATAACCTAAACTACATTAGGAGTATTTGGCTACAATCGTTATATTCTTCTCATAATAAATAGCCTTTATTTCCTTATTTGGTTACCGTAGTCATAAGCAACTAGTAAGACTGACAGAAACCCCTCTACTACCAAATCCTGTGGAGGCTATGGATGCTGAGCCCCTTCTGAAGAGACCTGGTCATTCCTTAGGCATCAGAAGTTGCTGACTGAAGAAGCGTCACAGAATCACAGAACGGTAGGGGTTGGAAGGGACCTCTGGAAATCATCTTGTCCAACCCCCCTGCTTGAGCAGGTTCACCTAGAGCAGGGTGCACAGGACCACGTCCAGGTGGGTTTTGAATATTTCCAGAGAAGGAGATTCCACAACCTCTCTGGGCANCAGTCCCCTGATCATCTTTGTAGCTCTCCACTGGACTTGCTCCAGCAGTTCCCTGTCCTTCTTGAACTGGGGAGCCCAGAACTGGACACAGTACTCCAGATGTGGCCTCACTAGAGCAGAGTAGAGGGGGAAGATAACCTCCCTCGACCTGCTGTCCACACTCCTTTTGATGCACCCCGGGATACCGTTGGCCTTCTTGGCCACAAGAGCACAGTGCTGGCTCATGGTCAACTAATGCTTGCTAAAATACTGTGGTTTCTTTAGGGTTAAAAAAAATTCTCTTGCAACCTAGCAATTCTGACAGAAAATAGCATTTGTTGAAAGCAACATGAAAGCTGGGAGAGAATAATCCTGCAAAGCCCCTTCAGAATCAGATTTGTTCTGCCTAGGCTTGATTGCTCAAAAATATTGTTATATTTTGCCTCATCAGATTCTTGTTTACCCGTAGAAAAAAACTGCAAATGGCATAGTTTTAGGGACAGAGATTCTCTTATATGAAGCAAGCTCCTTGCATGCTCTTTGATAACTGGCACAGCAGTCTCAAAGATGTTTTAAAATCGTCATTATTGGTACACCACCAAGAATCCTTAAACATTTAGGACAAGACAGGAAATAGTGTGAAGAGCTTTACAAAGGGAGGCTTAAACAAAAGTCATCGAAAACCTAGAAGAAAATTGTATACAAAACCAACCTTAAGTTACAGAGCTAAAGAAGAATGGATTAGTATGTACTGCATTTTGCTACCACACATTTTGTGAATTGCATTGATTTGGGATTATGCTGCCCTGCTGTGGGAAGACACAGGGACTACAAATTATATACATGGCCTCAGATGTCAGTGGGTGAAAGACTGATACTGTGCACGTGTGTGTTGGAACATACATAAACAAAGTTTAAAAGAGATCGTGCATCACTAGTTGTCATACGACATATTTCTGCGTAAGGAATGTCAGTTTCCATTCTAGCAAATATTATGATCTCTGACTTCAGTTTTTAAAATATAAAAATTGGCTAGGCATTTTATGCTGGACTTTGGTGGTATGGTATTAGATCATTTAAGCCAAAGCAATTAGATCGCTGTATTCAGACAAACCAGATACCGTCTCGTAAATATGGCTGATGAAATTAGAATTATGACTCCATACTTCCTCCTTGCAACTGTTCGTTCTTGTTCCTCTGGCAGAAGCTACCATTGCCACGGATGTGGCAATGGAATTAACCATGCAAATAGTCCTCATCCATGAAATCAAGATCAGTCAGAAGACTACCAACAACAGTGTTCTCATCTAATGTTACCTTAGAGATCATCAGGAAGGCTCATACAGTCTGTCCCACCAGTTGTTTTAAATTAAAGCATGAGAATCACTTCACAAAGTTACTTTCTGCAACCTTGCATACAGTTATTTTCTTCTTCATGAGATCTTGTTCACCCTTAGTGTCCCCTGTGGAGCAGTAGGGACAAGTGTGCTTATTTTTATCAAATAACAGAATAACTAACTGAAGAACAGGGAAGACAAGAGGATCAGACTGCTGCACCACACATCTAAATCAACTGTAAGCCCAAAGCGCTCTGCCTGTTCCAAACCCATCCTATTTCCAAGCTCTGCCATGCTTAATTTTCTCACTCTATATCTCATCTTTATCCAAACAACAGTCCTCCTAAATGAAAAGGAACACAGGAAGACTTTCGCCTAATTTTTGTCATTTTAAAATACATTGTGCAGTTTTTAGTGATTGCTAGAAAAATCATAGCTATCACAAAGAAAAATTAGTAAAGACTTTTTAAAAAGTTGTTTTAAAGCTAGCAATCTGTTAAAAAAAACTAAAAGAATGTTTTTGAAACAGTTGGCACCATCTGTTTAATAAAAAAAAAAAAAAAAAGGAAAAAAAATGACCATAGTTAGCATAAGCATTGCTTAACTCAGCAGACCAGCAAATAAGTAAAAAACCCATCAATTTATATTTCAATAAAAAATGAATATCTGGATTTTGCCAGAGTGAAATAGACTGTGTCATGGTAACGTGTAACTACATTTGATAACGTTCTTTAGCGCATATTTCATTATTTCTCAACATCTCATAGGTACTCAAAAAATACTTAGCCACAAACCACATTTAATTCCCAAAACTCTGTGGCGAAAGCCAAGTAAACACATTACAAACTGGGCATCTGCTTACCCAAGACCAACACATGGCCTTTACAATTTTGCCAGTTCTGCTACTAACATATCCAAACAGATGCCAAAGGGAGTCATCCAAAGACCTTTCAGGCAACGGGAATGAATTGGCCTTATTCAGAAGCAAAGCAGTAAAATCACCTCATGGATGACACTAACATAAAACATAGTGCTAAGCTTTACAATGCATAGGATGGGTGAAAAGAAATGTTAAGGCAATAATACAGATGCTCAGAACTAGAAATAGCAACCTCTTATACACTTTGTCAGCTGTTATCAGCTTCTCTTGCCCAAGTGCTAAAACACACTTCCAGTGACAAAACAGCTGGGTGCCACCGGTCCCTCTTCTCTCAGCAACCTAAATATTGAGCTCACTGGCAACCAGTGCATCCTGTAAAGGCTATTTGATCTATAAGATGATTTTGGTTTTGTTATTATAATAACCAAAACTCAACCATTGACCAAGCCAGATCGCTTTCCCAAACACATGTTCACAGTGTATTCTGTGAAGTCAGGCAAGATTCAGTAAGGGTAACGAAAACCTAGAATATCTGGAAAAACAGGAAAACCTGGATAATACAGAGAGTATAGATGTGCTTGAGGAATATGGTGCAGACACATCCATGTTGAATTGCGATCCCACAAGGTCCAAAATCATGATGTTGGCACTGCACTGAAATAAGCCTTGTGTAACTCACCATGCTGGAGATTGCAGTTCAGCCTATTTCACACACAACCAGTTTACGTCCATCAGGTCCAGCACTAAATCTGAGGTAATGTGCCTAAGCAGACCTGTGGTGACACCATCCTGCTCAGGATGCCAAACCCAGGAAAACCTTCTTCGTTCAACCTCAGCACTGCAGGAATGTTTCTGGACCCCAGCTACTCCTGAAAACAGCTTACATGCCACTGCACCTAAGCTAGTCAGCCATACCAACTAATAAATTAGATAATAAGGCTTGCTAGGACTGACTACAGAGCTATGGCCTGACTTGCCCACTAAACTAACCAGATAAAGCCCTCAGGGGCGGGGGTGGTGGTGGTGAAGGTCACTAGATTGTAAGCAACATTTTATTTTAATCTTTCAGATTTCATGCTTGATCAGATTAGCCATGGCTAATAGTTCCTGCAGCCTTTTGTTCCTAGCCCTAAGAGTATCAACAAAGCACTCCTAATATAGTGTGACTATAGGGAATTCATATATTGTACCAACATAGTAAACATTCCACAAATTCAATAAAATATCAGTAAGTAGTTACTGGAAGTCTGTATTAATACACTCAGGACTGTGAGGGATGTCATCAGCCAGCTGTAACTATGAAGACAGAAAACCATGATGTAAAACTGCCCCAGTGTAAAGCTTGGCTGACTATGCTGACCCATGGCATCAACTACTGATGTTGTCTGCTCCAGACCTCTAACTGAATGCTTATCGAGGCAAACAAACAAAAAAATATTGAACTTTGTTATAAGTCCAGACACTGCCCACTGGTCTGACCCTACAGACACGAAGGAGTGATGAAAAAGGCTATCCATCAAAAGGACACTAAAGTCTGTCTGGAGGTGATGGCATATTTTCAGAAAGAGCAGCGTTCAATTTTACTGCCAGTGGGGCACATTCAAGTAGGTGGGAGAAGCCTTGGAGGTCAGGCTTTATTAATGTGTGAACAAAGATCAGCCTCCACATCATCCCCACTGCATTCCAACAATGCATTTTTCTTGTTTTCATTTGAGATTGCTAGCACACAAAAACCAACTCATTCTCTCCTCTATAATTTAATTTGTCTTTTTTTTTTTTTTTGGACATATTTTCCATTTGAAAGAATCATATTCAAAATGTCAGAGAATTTACAGACTAGCAATGCAACATGGAAGAGACGATATCTAGAAAAAGGAAGGGAGAAAACATTTCAATTCAGGAGTATTTGACAGCTGAGTAAGTCATGTCACTGAATTTTGTACCAAGCATCATTTCAAATATATCTTTTCATTTCACTGTATTTTTTAAAGAAGTGCCTGATAATGCATCAAAACAGCTTAGAATAAAAAACTTAAAAAAAAAAAAAAAAGACTTGATTTTAGTTCTAAAGGAACTTCTAATGAAAAACAGCAGTGGAGACATTTTATTGTGGTACTTCTTTCAGCGATTCCGTAATAACTTTGGAAAATAAGTACTCTTTGTATATAAAATAGACCAAAAAGCTGTGGAAAAAAAAAATTATAGTACACATTCAAACTTTATCCTTTGACTCCTGGTAATAACATTGCCTTCTATGCAGACGCTGCCTATATGGGATCACAGTAAGTCAAGTACGTTTGACCTACAGAGCTTAACATGACTGTAAGTGAATCTCAAAGACAGGAATGCAGGATGTATGATGCTGCAGCCCTGATTGATAACTTAGAAGTCAGTTATAAATAAATCTGGAACAGTTGGGATTGACTGTTGTTTAGCACTTTCAGACAGACATTCAGGGCAACTGGCAGGGGCTTTGAAAGCTGTTTCCTACATTAGAATCATGACAAAAATAGAAGTGAGGCTGCATTCCCTTGTCTTCTGCTAAAATAGATCTTACTCAAAAACATTTTTACAAGTTTGGCGAGGCATAACTAGTCCACTGTCACATACAGAACAAAATCATAATTGGAAGTCCCATGTTGATCTACCATGAATAGTTACTTATTGAATTAATAAGAACAATAAGAACAAAAAGAAACACCAAAAAAAAAAAAAAAAAAAGAGTACTAGGAGATATTAGGGACAAGGAGAAGCTGGGTTTATTACATTTTTTTTTTTTACCTTGTAAGTGAAGGTACAATCAGAATTCACTAGCCAGAAAGACCCTAAAGACCTTTAAAAATAAAATAGAAAGGGAAAATCATATATTTTACTAACTGTCCTTAGCAATATATGGGGTTTGGAGGTTTGGGGTGTTTTGTTGCTGAGTTTGGGGTATTTTGTTTGTTTTGTTTTGGTTCTTTAAATTCAAGAACAGATGTTGCATAATAACTACTGACAGCAAGGCTGAGTTGTGAGAATGGAACGGGAATGAGGGAGCATGTATGGGTTTTTGTTCTGTTTTTAAGTGCCACACATACTGTTTGCAGGGCAAGCATTTGTCACAGTTATCTGGCCTCCAGCACTTAAGCTTCCAGATAAATGAAGGTGGCTTTTATTCATGTGGTTTTTTACAGTCAAAATATATCTACCAAAATATTGCAGGATTAGCTAGTTCACTGACTGAACGGCCCATTGTTCTGCCAAAGTAATCAGTGGCCTTAATGAGCAATTCAGAGCTTTCAGGGCCAGTGAGAACAGAAAATCTTAACATATAGGTCAGAAATTCTGTGTATAACTTCATGCTGTTTCAGATCATGAGTGAACTCCCAAACTATATGCAAGAGGCACACGTGACTGAGAATAGAATGTATATAGTATAATACAAACTCATAAGAGAGACTAGGATACAATAAGAGCGATGTGATTTAGCCAAGTAGCTCTCCCAAACAGGTTTCCCATAAACTGTTCTTTCTCAACCAAAACAGGTCTGCATAGTGTTTTGCTGACAGATAACAAAATGGCCCACCTGCACGCACTCTAAACCACCCTGAACCAAATCAGCTCCAACCTAGAAGCTCTGTGACCACGGTGCGTGATGCCAGCCTGCCCTCTCTTAGCAGAGCTCGTTGCTGCGGTTCGGCGCCCGGCGCGCCCCGATGCAGACCTTGTGGTTCTGAGCAGGATCACAGCTGCCTGGGTCAGAACACACAAAGCAGACTCATGCTTCTCTACAAAATAGTGTGTACCCAATCCACCAGTGACTTCCATCTATTATTCCTATAGTTTCTACAATATGCAAACTGCAACAGAATCAGCACTAGAAAATTTCTGCAACTTGCCTTCTAAAGTAAGCCTAGTATAAATTAGGGCATGATTCAAGGACTCCAGGCTTACTGAAGTACAGACACACACAACCACATTTCAGTCACTGAATTGTGTTTTTTTCGTCATGACAACTGCTGAAAATATGCTGGTTGAAAGACAGAAAATTTCTCATAGAGTCCAATCTTTTCTTTGTAATGGATTGCCACATTACAGATGTAGTTTCCTTTTACCAGAACAGCCTGCATAAATGTATTTTAAACTAGTTACCTTTAGGTGGAAAATATGACTTGCTTTCAGCTTTGTGAGGCCAGTCCACCACAAGAGGTCCAAACCTACGAAAGCTGGCAGTGATCTCATCTACAAAAAACAAATGAAGCACCTTAGAAAGAATATGAAGACTGACAGTGGCAAGGTAAAAAATTCTTACTTTAACAACAACAAAAAAAACCCCACAACAAACCAACAAACTATTTTCTACACCTATCAAGAACAGTGAAAACTGCAATAATGTACATAGAGGATGCCTAAATATTCTTTCACCTCTATGCTATACACGGCTGCTTGAAAAAGTAACTTTGTATTTCACTAATGCAAGTTTGCAGCAGGATTAAATGCAAACATGATCTATCAGAAGTGAATTTGCTTCAGCTGTGGTCTATTTCTAACTATAGCCACAAAGCAGGGTCAGATGCAGCCACATGGGACTGATGGAAGAGCTACATGTCAGCATGGCCACTCCTTGTAGCATGCCCTAGAAAGCAGGCTGCATCAGGTCATGTGACTGTGGGGATTTCACCTTCCTCAGTCCCCTCTGGAAATCTGCCGTGAATTACCAAGCTATTTCTTTGCTTTTTGAGCATCAATTTAGAAAGACTGTGGAACACAGATCTCAAACTATCCCACAGGACAGTTTTGTTTTACATGCAAATACTTCAGAAAAAAGTATTTTAAGTTTTTTTTTTTTTAAATCTTCTTTCTCAATGTGTTTATTTATGTACTTTAAAGAAAGAATTAGTTTAAAATTGTGTCTAATGTGATGCTAGATAGATCAGAGCAACAATCCATCAGGAGAAAAGTCTGAAGAGAAAGGCAGTGGTTTTCCAATTTTCTGATTGCTCTTTGAGATGTGTGCAGTTTATCTGACCCCATGAGCTGCACGTCCGATTTTTCAAGCAACCAGAGCCACAAAACACGTATCGCATAACTCAGGAGCTGAAGGAAAAAGGTGTTACTGGAGTAGACCTCTCATGGAAGAGGGTAACAGCTCCCAAGTGGCCATGTTACTTCCTCACAGGATAGGCTGGGCGTATATTTTGATTCTGAGTGACCCAGCAACGTTCACATCAGTTGTACCTGTTGGCCTGCTGCTTCTTACAGCTGGGGATTCAGATTAACCAGCAGTCCCTGTATCAACAGTCCTGCAACTCATGATGTGACATGGGAACTGCATTTGAGCTGTTTGTAAACCATAGACTGGCAACTCATACTATTTCTTTATTAAAATTGCACGTGGTTTAGTCTTCAAGTTAGTAGATCAGATTCGGAGATCCCTCTCTTTTCATTATAAGGCATCCTCAGATTCCCTATGTATGCCAATTGAAGCTAGATAGTGGTGGATTCGAGGTATAATATGAAAAATACACCAAAANGGGTGTGGCTCTCACGCAAGTAGAGAAGATACTGATTGAGGCTGAGAAAAAACCTGACCATCCCTACTAAGCTGATTATTATTTTGTAACCATATTAATTGCCCTACATTTGTCAACTGACCACTGCATATATGCTCGATATTAGAGCTGATTAATTAAAGCCCAATTTATTTTGGTAAGGGCTGTATTAACAAAGTCCTTAAAGTCAACCACATTTTTTAAAAAGAACAGGGAAAGACTACAGAGGAGTGACTAAGTTCCCTTTTTCAGCTTTCCCACTTTACATACGTGGGAACACATGCTGCTATTGCAGATTGGAAGACCTGCTGTGCAGGCATTTCTGTCTCCATCTCTTCTGATCTACAGTACAAAAGAATGTCAAGTAAATTCTCAGGTGTTGGGAGGGGGGTGGTGTGTGTTTGTTTTAAATAATGCCACAAGCACTACAAGCAACATACCTGGGAAAATACATGTTTTTATGAAAATCTGACCTTTCTAAAGTAATTACATGAAAGCCAATTCCCACATCTCACCAATGTAACTTATTCACAGTACCTTCATCAATGTCAGGAGGAAGACCTCCAACAAACACCTTTCTAGAATAGCGTTCCACTCTTTCACCATTCTGACAGCGTGTTGGAGAGCTGAGACCCGATGATAAAGACTGATCACCATGACTGTCGTCTAGGAAGCCATCTTCAAAAGGAAAGAGTGAAGACCGACCTGTAACAGATTTTGTAGTATCTATAGTTAACACTATTTCCTGGAGAATTAAATATTTCAGTAAAAAACATTGTATTTTACTGTTTTGCTTTAACAGAATTTGCATTACAGGGCCCAGCTAAGTGGTCCAAATGATGTTCATTAGTATTGCTTCTATTTTTCCAAGACTACATTATCCTTACAAGACAATAAACCTAATTTGGCTTTAAAACAAACCCTTGCAAATGGCTAGCAATGAAAACTAACAAGTTATCTGATGAAATTTTGTGTCATAGCTATAGAAAGAACCTTTGTAAGATTTACATTTCAAACTGATTCTTAGAGATTTAAATCTTCCGTAACAGATCTTGAAGGAATGATCTTAAAGAGCAGATTTAAAGTGCAAGCCACTGCACTGCAGAGCAGGACAGTCTCCTTCAGAGTGCTTTACAGGGTCCTAACCACAAGCACTGTATCACCTCCTCCTTGAGTGAACAGAGGCCCAGTCTGAGTAGGGGGGCAAACAGGAAAATAAACATAGAAAAGCTTTGTATTGTGGATATTAAACATGTAGGTGAAGCAAGAAGCTTAGCTAACAAAAAAAAAAAAATCTTTAAAATCTTATTAAGTAAGCCACAAAAAACTTACACTTGGAGAAAAAAGTTGTTAGCAAGGACAGCCTGTCAAGCTGTTACTCAGTGTTAAAACACTCTTTCAGTAATGAATTAACAAAAAGCAACATAAACGGCTGCTATTCAATTTGTTAATGAAAAGTAAAGAATTTATTTGTGATCATCTGATGCAATTAGCTTGCTGCTATTCCTGCCAAAGTATACACACATTATCTTAAGAACAGATTTATTAACCCAGAAGATAAAAGAAATATTCAAAGTCTGTATGTAAGCAGCACTGTAGAACATACTGACTTTAGAATTTAATAATTCCCTATACCTGAGTTGAAAAGTAAATCCTGCAGTGTAGAGAGATGTGTAAAAGGGAACCCCATCTCAACTCTGAAAAGGCTAATTGTCCCCTCATATCATGGAGTATAGCTCCCAGGGATGGAATTATAATTGATACAAACAGTTTGTAGGGGGGTTAATTACAAATATAAATAGCAGGGCACATAATTAAATTCAAAGGTAATGGATCACATGAAACTGACTTCCAGCAAGACCTAAGGAAGAATTAATACCATACTGGTATTAACAGCACATGGGAAGGACAAGAAATAAAAACACGGGCAAGGAGAAAAATCAAGACATGCAGAGGGACACTGCAGTCAGAAAAATGTATACACTGAAAATATCACTAATAGAGTCTCCAGTAGTAAAGGACAGATTACAAAAAGAAGCAGCAATCCTATATATGGAAAGCAAGCTAACAAACAAAAACCAGGAAGGATGTTCTCACTGACACAGAACACCAGCCTGATTTTTTATGAACACCAGGCACTAGAAAAGTCTTGATTAGAAAGAATATATTGAATGCACAAGATTGACAGAGATCACAGATGCAAAAATCCACTGAAGCAAAAATCCTACTGTGTTTTTTAAGCACCAACATAAAGAACAGGGTAAATGCCACAATCGGAGAAGGATTTAGAGATGCTACTCTTCAAAGTCTGGTATAACTGGCTGTCAGAAATGGTAGGTTTAGAGCATAAAACAGGAAAGACTATTGATGAATACTCTGTTAATGGAGAAACAGGTAATGCACATATATAAACATATGCATTTCAGCATAAAAGAGAACACAGGCATGAGAGAAATAATAATTAGGAAGGCTAAAATTGTGTAAAAATATCAGATCAGAAAATCCATTAAAAAGTAGGAAATTTGAAAATATCCATAAGAGACTGACATTACTAAGAAGCTAAATAATCTTTTAATTCCCACCCCCCAACCTACCTTCTCGTAAAAAATGAAAAAAAAAACCAAAAAAACCCAAACGAGCCATTGGTGGAAGTTGACATATCAAATTAATAGATACTAGAACAAGGTGTTGAACTAAAATACAGGTCTACAGAGGACGCTTGAGTAAGTGCTGAGTTCTGAAGGAAAGAATAAAAATGCACAGCAGGTTAAAAAGCAAGATATCACCTCTTATGCCAGATGCTTGACAGTCTGCAAGCATTGTACTCATCTTAAGTAAATGCAAAAGATGATCTAAAACTCTATAGTTAAGTCAAGCATAGAGTTAAATGTATGAAGTATACATTTAAAATAATGGAAAGCATACAGACAAGGGAATAGGGAATGATTGTTCACTGTCTCTTCCAGTAAGGGGAAACTAAAGTGCATTGAACACAATCAGTACATGGCAAGGCTGAAAGCAAGTCAAACTGTGGAACCCCTTGTCACAGGCTTTTTAGGCAGCTGAAAAGTTTATGTAGGTTCAGAAAAGGGAATGAGCAAGAACAGGAGAAAAACCCATTCTGAAGCAATATCTATTGAGACGTCACCTCAAGAAACCCCCAGAGGCAAAGCTCTGGGAGAGTATTATGGGAAAGCATTGCTAAATGCCATATTTTTATACTCCTGTGCCCCTCCCCTGGCATCCCTGAGTTGTCAAGTGTAGCAGAATAGATTTTGGGCTGATTTCCCATAGCTGTGCTTACATCTGTACCTGAAAAACTGGTTGTAAAAGTTAAAAACAAGGTATCTAGAAGAACATGACTCAACAGCTCTAAGCATGATACCTACAAAGAAATGCTTGCCTCTGTACTCAAAGAAAAGAGAGGATCGAGTAGAGAACTGATAGGTTATGGCAAGCCCCGAGAGCTTTCTGACAAAACCTCTTCTCACTGAAGATGCTTAGTCACAGTGACAGAATCAAACATTAATTAAAATATCCAAGTATCATAAACATGAAATGAGTCCCTGCACAGATTCGCCTCTGGGTACTCTGCATATTACCACAACGCAAATGGTAAAAACAATAATAGAGAGGGACATATGAGAACATTTGATAAACAACACATAATTTTTTAACAGACTATTGTAGAACTGCATGTTTCTTAAGGTTAAGAAAGCTCAAAACAACATTATAAAATTCAAGGTAATGAAAAAGCATGAATATCACAAACTTTAATAGTGTATGAATAAGGCAAGTCACAAAATCCCTAAAATTAATGACAAAATACACACACACACACACACAAATCTACTTGTTACTATAGAAAAGCCTGAATTTCACATAGGAAACAATTACTATGGAATGAAACATGCTTTTTGG
>WAAD01019424.1:0-24695 GCA_013389945.1 Fregata magnificens | reverse complement strand
GAGCTACTGATTCCTGGCTTCAGGGCCTGAGTGGTTCATAAAGTTTTGTTCTGACCCTGTGCACAGAGATGAAACCTGTATTTACATTATTATGTCCTTGCTGTAAGGTCAATTTAAAACAATGAAATAAAAATATTTAAAGCTTCTAATAATTTAAGCCTGTGTCAGAAATGTGCCTGAACCAATTTTCAGATGAAAACAGCACAAAGACTGGACATAGTAGTAAATCATGTGGGCTCAGGATGGTTCCCGGGCACTGGTGTGAGTTTGCTAGGTCATTTAGCTGTTAATACGTCCTTTGGCATGAATTTTGCCACTCTTTCTGTACAGTTCCCAGATACAGTTTGGCTGTCAAAATATTCTAAAGGTGGTTCCCAACAGCCGGTTTCTACACGGCCACCATGTATCAAAAGCCAAGACATGGTACTTGGCCTTAGTGTCTGGAAATGTTTCTGGGCATGTTCAATTTGCTAGTAGCCAAAATGTCCTGGCTTTTGGCTGTCCAGATGTTGTGCGTGTTCCCTGCATGTGTCCATAAGGGTAGACAGAAAACACAAGTTTGCTATGATTATCTCTGACTGAGAACATAAAGGGGGTAGAAAAGATGTTAAAAAAAAAAATCAAAAATCTTTAAAAACTGAAAGCCAATTGAAATCAAGGTCTCCAAAATCTGAATCTCTATGCATTTCAAGGTAATTCCGTGACTCAGTCCCTAGGGCAGCCTGGAGGGACACAGTCAGAGAAATATCCATAACCAAAGAATCAAAACTGAAATCCAGGTGGGAACTCATTTGCAAAGGAACTATGTATTCCATGTTTGCTAGAATATCTTGAAAATAAGATCTGAAATGAATAATTTCATTCAGATGGTTAAGGTTAGATGGCGAGGGCACGTACTTTGGTCAGAATAAAGGTTAAATTTTTGTGCTGTGTAAGTGATGCATTTCTGTGCCTACATCTTTGTATTATTGTCAATGATATATAATGAAAAAATAACCAACCAGGAAAGCCTTTTCATAACACAGATTCTCAGAAAGATAAGCTAAATTCCCTTTACTTGCATACTTTTAAATACAGTATCATCCTACCTGTTTTTTTCTTTTGCAACCTCTTCTCAGATACCCAGATTATAAATTATCTACCAAAAAGGGTGTTTTCCTTACTGTACATTGCCTAGCTTAGGAGAGCTCTGATTCTCATTAAAATCTGCAGATGGATTACTGCTACTAATAATTCTAATTTATGACAAGTTTAGAAAGTGGTGCTGTCTTCAAATTAAAACAACTGCGTTGTCTGCTTGGACTCTTTGAATTGGGAACTAGATCTCAGACTGTGTTCAACGGAACACAAATTGGTCCTCATCTTGACTGGATCTTCGAGATGCTATCAAAATATTTATTATCAGGAAGTAAAAATTAACAATATTTCTTAGTTTTGATGGAGTTGAAAAGACAAAACATGAGACAGCTACATATAAAGGGGCGGTCTGGATAAATTAAAATGGGAATGTTAAAAGAGAGATACTGGAAAGTGGCAAGTCTCTAATGACCCACTGGGAATAACCCTGCATTCCAAAACAGGGGGAAATGCAGTTCAAAGCAATTTCAAAACTGGAAAATGAATAAACATTCAAATGAATCTTGCTTTGGGAATTAATCACACAGTTCTTTGCAAGAAGTAATCCTGCTGAAACTACCACTGTGAAATGGTAATATTTATAAGGAGGAATAGCTGGTTGAGATGAGATTACAAACCTTAATCTAACACAGGTTCCTACTGTGGAGTATTTACCAGGTAGTTGAACAAATCTTTTATAAGGAACTATTTGCAAGCTTGTGACCTTTTCCTTCTTTTCATTCCCATTTCACTTAAATTATCATTCTAAATATATCAAAGGGACTCTCAGCAATCTGATAGGTTACAACTACATATTGAATAGAGGAAGCATTGGTTTGAAAAGAAAAAGGAAAGTAATTTCTTAGAAGTTCTACTCTGCAAGGATTTTGTGTCTGCCAAGAGTTTAAAAATTGATACATACTCAAGGGAAATAGTGATTATGCAAAGAATAAAAGATTCTATCAACAGTTTGTTGTTGGTATGCTAATTATGGTTTTCGTAGTTTGCAAATGCTTTGCAAACAAAGATTCTAAACATGTAAACTGGAGCTAGCTGAAATGCTTTTTGATTCAAGTGATATTCAACAGAATTGAGTGCTAAATAAAAGCTTTTTGTTTGCTTTGGGTTTTTTCCCCTGAAATTATCAACCTTTCTTAGGAAAAAAAAAAAAAAAACTCCAAAAGGCTACAAATTGAAAAATGTTGATTTTTCAAGACCTGAAATGGTTTTGATTGAGTGTCTCTACTATATCTCAAGGAAATCACCATTTAAGCCATCACCCTTGTAGGACCATTTCCTGCAAAATGCCTAACAATCCTAAAACTAGCAATCAATGCAATTCATTCTTTCACTGCCTCTTGATCTTTTTTATATCCTTTCTCTCCTGTAGCCTCTGTTGGAGGTTTTCACCTCAATGAGTCATATGGGAAAGCCTGGCTGGGTAGACTGTATGTGCTAAACCCCATATAAACAACCCGTAACTTCAACAGTTAAGATCTTACTAGAAGGTACCACAAGTACTTTATGAATAGCTGACTACTGAAGTTGTCTGCAGGTCCCATCACCTGAATAACATATGTGGAGAATAGACTTCAATGTCTTCACTAAATCACAAATTGTCTTCTGCTTTATGAACTTTATCTGCAGTTGTAGAAATCACTATGAATTATATAATAGCAACAGAAAAGAACTCTGCTTCTGCGGCAGAAGAACTTAGTTTGGAAGGGACCTCAGCACATGATCTAGTCCAAACCTCTGCTTAAAGCAGGACCAACTTTGAAAAGGTTGCTCAGGGTCTTGCTTGGTCAAGTTTGAAAATCTCTGAGGATGGAGATTCTACAAAATCTCATTGTTGAGCCTTTTCCCTAATACTTAATCAGAATTTCCCTTGTTGCAGCCTGTGCCCATTGCCTTTCATGTACACCTCTGTGAACAGTCTGGCTCTATCTTCTCTATATCTTCCCATCTGATAGATAAGGACAGGAATAAAATCCCCCCTTGGCCTTTGAACTGAACAAGTTGAACTGCACAAACCCAGTTCTTTCAGCCTCCCCTTGTACATAAGTAGTAGTGCTTGTGTCTCAAAAGTCATGACAAAGAAATCAAAGGAGCATCAGAGCCTTAAGAATTTTACTCATTTCTTCAGCAGACCCTTTTCCTTGGGCTTTTTTTTTTCCCTTGTAAAAAGTTGTTTAAGGAGAAAAAGTTGGAATCCTACATTTCCTGAGGATCTGTACATCTCGAAGATGGAAACATTTTAAACAAGAAGGCTTCTCCAAACCAAAATTATCACCAAAATTAAATTAAAATTAAAATAATAATTAGAAAAAAAAAAAAAGAGGGAGGGCAGGAGCAAGGGCGGGGATGATAAAATTCAGTCCTAAGAATTCTCCTGTATTACTTATGTACAAAGTATATACACATAATGAAATACATTGCAGGGCCTATGACAACGTATGTATCCAGCCTATCTCTGAAGAGTCAAAATACAAACGAGAGGAAGTCTGCTAAATGAGCTGGAGAGTTGTAGGAGGATCAACAGGGTTCTGGAGCTCCATGTCCTTCCTCAGCGATCCAGAGGGAATACTTGTACATCAGAAGGATGGTTTGGAAGCTAAAAAAGATTTGAACTTCCCAGGCTTAACTGATTGCAAGGAAATCTTAAGGTGAGTCGGGTTAAATTATTCCATTCTTCTGTCGAAGCTACAAGCAAACCATAATACTGTATTGTAAACCGTTACTTTTTCTAAACCCTACTAAATTAACATAACTCGACAACTTGATGTACTTTCAGCCAGTTTGTCCTGTGTGTTCATTAGAATGGCTTGAATGTGGAAATGTGATTTGTTGAGGTCTTTTTTATGATTCCCGGTCCTGAATTTGGTGTCAAACAGTGCTAGTTTTGTTTCATAGTTTTTTAACTAGTACTGAGTGTTAAAAACATACTGACTCCTGAAATTTTCACCCCCTTCATTTCAAACAAAGCTGTCCTCACCATGTGAGTTGGACAAAAGATTATTTGTTTTCTTTCAGTACTTTCCCATGTAAATAACCTGAATTTCCTGAAATTTCCATCAGAAAAAAGGGGAAAAAAAGTTGTTAATACTACAGGAATGACAAGTGAACCACTGATGGGAAAAAAATGGCATGTTAATAAATTGTGAATTGTATGTTTGCAAATGAAGCATTTGTAGACTTAACAATGTGTATTGGGTAATGTTTATGTTCTTAAAGGAAAACTCACACTCTAGTAAGATAAAATAAAATAGATACGCTCATGTGTACGCGTTTTTCATTAACTGAGGCTAGAGAACTTTTCAGAATCGAGTCCTTAGAGTGGAGCTCATATCATCTAAAATGCAAACATCACCAATGCAGACAGATGGGGCTCAGGGCAGTCGACCCACGCATACATCTAAAGTCAACTGACATGTCCCGAGGAGACCCTTCCCGGCTTCCACAGCTAACACCCCAGATGGCTGTGTTCTCACAGAGGTCCTGGCTCACCTCCGCCATGTTTTGCAGATGCCTTTGGACATTTCAAATGGCTCTAGGGGCAAATCCCTTGTCAATGCCATTAAACAATTCAGTTAATCACATGCAGGTGTCTGCTTCAAGGAGAGAAGCATAGTTCTCTGAACCGAGGATACCAGTTACACTAGAAACCTGGCTCACATCAGGTACCTAATGAAGACAGTGGCATTAAGACGTCATCTCTGTCTAAAGCTGTAAATATTTAGGGAGCAGCCAAAATAGCAGTAGAGCATCTACTGCAGTAAACATAAGCTGAAATGTTATAATAAATGCAGAAATACTTACTAAAAGGTCTGACTGAAATAAATGACCATGCTGTAAAAGTTTGATTTCTTCTAAAAAAGAATTTATCTAAATATCATTATGGGCCCTATAAACAAAGAAAACTTGGCTGTGGGAAAAAAAATAAATTGTCAAATTATACCTTCAAAAATGAAATTATGGTATTCATCTGAAGATAAAAAGTGGATGGATGGTCCAGGTATATCTGACCTACCCACTGTTGTTGTGTTACTTACCCATACCTTAGAAAAATACTAAAATACATAAAATATATATGGTAATTTGGTTTGGTAGATAGTGTTTGCCTGCCCAGTCAGGGACCATTTATTTAAAGGTCCCTCAAGACTGGAGCGTTGGAGCATATTCTGAAAAAGTAGATTAGAAATAGCAGCGTGTCTCTCTCTCCCTCATGTATCCTGCTCTTATCAGCAAAGCTTTGATTAGATTAAAGCGTTTGTGTGTGTTTTAAAATTATTCAGGAAAAATAAATAACTTACTTATTATTTCTGAGATCTGATCCAAAATCCACTAAAGCCCCTGAAAAGATTTAAATTATCTTTGGCCAAGACAATAGCTGTTAATATGGTTATTTCAGTGACTGATTCAGTCTATCTAATCCTAGACTAATTCTGCTTAGTCTACCTACTGTCTGTTTTCCTTTCTAATGGCTGGAGTTTGCATAAGTAGAGCTGAAGGTAGCCATAATGACAAATCATGAAATTTCCTTGAAAGTCCTAAACTGAGACTTGTAATTCAGTAAAAAATAAAAGTTTGGAATATTCACACTGAGAAATTTCCTGCTAACACTATAGACTACTCTACTACATTTTATAGTTATAATGATGAATGGCTTCTTTTGTAAAATATTAAATTACTATGGTATTAATGCACACAACCCTTATATATCACACTGTACAAAAAAACCCGAAATCCTCCAGACCTTCTCAAAACCCAACAAAAAACCTCAAAACCAAAAAAAAACCCCAAAAAACCCCAGTAGCTTCTCAATATTCACAATGTGAAACAACATGCTTAAATTGACCGCTGTACTTTTCTTCTGGGTAGTGTTAGACACACTTTCCTGCTAGTTTGGTTATAAACACATCTTCAGAAAAAAATCTTTCTGGATTTTCTCTGTCATAATTATTCCCAACAGGACACTAAATATGAGAAACAACAGTGCAAGTCAACACGTATGAACTCTGGAAATATCCTTTTGAGTACTGTAATAAGAGAACACTAAGAAATTAGTATAAATCTAAGGCCAACCAAAATCATTACAGAAAACTTAATTTTATAATTTTCAGTGGTATCACTGACAAGTTTAAGGAAAAGCTTTTAAACAAGAAGGTCCATATTTTAAATTCAGAATTACCAACGTTTTACTGATGTCTTAGGTGATATGCATGATTTTTGATGTTCAAATTTGTAAATCAGAACTCAGGTCTGAGAGCAACTTAGACTGACATAAAAAAGCAGTCAACATAATATAATGAATTTTTTTTTTTTTTTGAGTGGGGATAATGTGGATTACAAGAAAATCATAAAGCTGGTAATGTTTTAAGGCCTTTGCTTGTTTTTTTTGTGCACTGTTATTCTTCTAATGCCACCAAGAACTCGTGTGTCTCTCTGTCCTTCGTCTACACGTGTGGGGTTTTTTTCTTTTTATGTTCCTATCTTCCTTTTTATTGGTGACTATTTTAATTAATTACTGTTTGGACAAAAATAACACTGTTACAACATCCCAAGAAGAACACTAGGCTTATTTTTGGCGTAGAAGGAACATAAGATGCAGATCACATACTCTGTGGTTCCAAGAAAGGTGGCCAGGAGGACCAGAAAGAACTTCTTTTCCTAACTAACTCCACTACTCCTCCGCTTACACTAAGCTAAGACAGACCTTCTAGTGGCACCCACCGCAGCCAGACTGTTTTTTTTCCTTTTTCTCCATGTAGACAGTGGAAGACCTGGTATCCTTCTGGTTTTTCAGCAGCTTGGTGTTAAACTGTCCTTCACAGAATCACAGAATGGATGGGATGGAAAGGCACCTCTGTAAATCATCTAGTCTAACCCCCTGCTCGAGCAAGGTCAGCTAGGTTACTCAGGCAGTGTCTAGTCAGGTTTTGAATATTTCCAAGGGTGGAGACTGCACAATCTCTCTGGGCAGCTTGTTTAGTGTTGATCACCTTCACACACATACACACAAAAAGTTTTTTCTCATGTTTAAGTGGAATTTCCTGTCTTTCAAATCGTCCCCTTTCCCTCTTTTCTGCTCACCTGGCACCACTGAGAAGCTCCATGTTCTTTATTTCTCCCCAACAAGTATTTATACACATGGATACGATCTGCCTGAGCCTTCCCTTCCCCAGGTTAAACAACCCCAGCTCTCTCAGTCTCTTCTCATATAAAAAATGCTTCAATCCCTAAATCATCTTTGTTGCCCTTTGCTGGACTTGCTCTAGTATGTCCATGTCCGTCTTGCACAGGGGAGCTCGGAAAGGGACACAGCACTCCAGATGTGTCTCACCAGGGTTGAATAGAGGGGAAGGATCTCCTCTCTCAACCTGCTGGCACCTTTCTGCCTAATGCAGTCCAGTAAGCTGATGTCTTTCTTTGCCACAAGGGGACATTGTTAGCTCATGTTCAAGTTGGTGGCCTCCAGGACCCTCAGGTCCCTCTCTTCCAAGCAGTTTTGCAGCTGGTTGGTCCTCAGCCTGTACTGGTACATGGGGTTGATCTTCCTCATGGCCAGGATTTAACTTTCTCCCCTTGGTGAACTTGAGGTTCAATTCAGACTATTTCTGTAGCCTGCCAACTCCTTCAGATTGAGAGCACAACCATCTGGTTTATCAACCACTTATCCTAACTTTGTATCATCTACAAACTTGCTGAGGGTGAACTGTGCCCCATCATCCAGGTCATGAATGAAGATGGAGTGTTGGCTCCAGTACCACCCCATGGGGTATACCAACAGTGACAGACCTCCAGCCGGACTTTGTGCCGCTGATAACAACCCTTTAAGCCCAGCAATTCAGCCAGTTTTCAGTCCAGTTCATGGTTCACTTATCTGGTCCATATTTCGTCAGTTTGTGAGGATGCTATGGAATGCAGTGTAGAAAGGATCGCTAAAGTCAAGATGAACTACATCTACTGCTGTCTCCTTTCCACGTCATCTAGATTCAAGACTGCTTAACTAAACTCCTGGCTGTGCCATATACTTGGGGTCTTGTCAAGTGGGCTGGTTTTGGCTGGGATAGAGTTAATTTTCTTCACAATAGCTAGCATGGGGCTGTTTTGGATTTGTGCTGGAAACAGTGTTGATAACACAGGGATGTTTTCGTTATTGCTGAGCAGTGCTTACACAGAGTCAAGGCCTTTTCTGCCTCTCACCCCACCCCACCAGCGAGTAGGCTGGGGGTGCACAAGAAGCTGGGAGGGGACACAGCCGGGACAGCTGACCCCAACTGACCAAAGGGATATTCCATACCATATGACATCATGCTCAGCATGTAAAGCTGGGGGAAGAAGAAGGAAGGGGGGACATTTGGAGTGATGTTGTTTGTCTTCCCAAGTAACCGCTACACATGATGGAGCCCTGCTGTTCTGGAGATGGCTGAACACCTGCCTGCCGATGGGAAGGAGTGAATGAATTCCTTGTTCTGCTTTGCTTGTGTGCATGGTTTTTGCTTTACCTATTAAACTGTCTTTATCTCAGCCTGTGAGTTTTCTCACTTTTACCCTTCTGATTCTCTCCCTCATCCTACCGGGGGGAGTGAGCGAGCAGCTGTGTGGTGCTTAGTTGCAGGCTGGGATTAAACCACAACATCAAGATAACTATTTAACAAAATTCAAGTATTTTGGTGATATAAGACATATAACTGCCCAAAAAGTATTTTTCAGGTTATCTGGATTGCATGATGGTTGTTTTCAATATATATCTACAAGATATATATTTTTTAAGAAGTGAGATTCAAGACACTTAACCAATGTATAAGCTGCTTTGATCACAATTCTACTGGTTTGAGGGTAAATATCTCACTATAATGAGTTGACAGACTTCTTAATGTGTGCTTTTTAGGAAAACAAATTTCTGTAAGATAAATATCTCTGTAAACCTACCATTATGAATGTGCACTAATGTATACAGCAGGATGCATACATTAAGAACAAAAATCTGTCACTCATACCCCTCTGTCTCTTTTTTTCACTTTCCTTTTTAGCATAGCAAGGCAACCGGATTGAATAGCCCTGTAACTCTGTTCCCTTGTGTGATCTTGGTTTTGATTTTCACATACATTTACTTGAGATTGCTTATAATTATAGTGCTAGAATAATTTTTCTTCTTCTGAAAATGTGCTGTATTATGAAGCAGTGTAGAAATGTGTAACATGAAGAGTTGAGTGTTACAGAAAGTAAAAATGACTGTCAATAGTGATGATATTAGCCACAACTCTTTTTCTCTGAACATCTTTGATTATCCTTATTTGAAGAGCAGTCAAGATATAGAAGATCAAAATCTGGTCTTAGTTACACTGATTTAAATGCAGGGTAACTGCACTGGATTTAAGTGTTCCTAACAAAAGAGCTGAATTTTAATTTGGTTTCCAAATACAAAAAATGTATTTCACTAGCAACCTGCTAGGGTAAGACTTTGGGATTTTTTTTTCTTCCTACTCCTTTGATTCATTCCTTCAAAGTATGTTTATTTACGCATTCTTTTATAAACGCAATCACAGCTTATTTTGCATTTCTCATTGGGATATCATTTAAGCGTAAGTCAAGATCTGCCACGTACAGTGAGATGGTTTAATAGAAAAGATTACTTAAATACCAAAAGAACTGATTAAAACAAAGCCCTGGTGGATTCCTCAGCAAATATTTTTAGAATATTACACATACCTTATAATGTTTTGTTAAGAACTGTAGGCATTGATAGGCTGCGGGACAGATTAGGATTAGCAATCCAGGTACAAAACTACGGACAAAATAAATTCCTGAACCCAGATGTCTGTTTACATAAACTGGAGACTTTATTATCTTATTCGTCATTGCCAGGACTTGGAATATAACTTCATTTTCTTGTTCCTTCCTGAATGTGGGAATTTCTGCTTCTCCAGGTGGTGGATCAGATCCCGAGCCCATGTGCTAGCACATCCAGAGAACTGCAAACGTGCCCTACCAGTTCTAGCCCTAGGGAACAGCAAAATTCATATTGTGGCTGTTTGACACAAGGTGGCTGGTAAGAACACAGGCAGCTGCAGAGCAAGGTTATACAGCACATGTAGGTACTTCAGCTGGTTTCAACAGTACTCCCATCTAGTAACACCATCTGCAGCCAGCCCAAAAGGAAATTATTGAGCAGTGTTATCCACACCGATTTCAGTGTTGGTGCGTGCACTTTTCAGAACACATGATTTGTTGAGCCTTTTGCTGGAAAACTTGTCAAAATATACCCTCACTCTCCATCTTTTGAGGTTTCTCTTCAATTCTTCTATCATCTTCTATGTACAAAAATTACTATGGACGTAGATTTCAAACCAGAAGGAAAGGAGGATGGGTCAAGACACATACTCATTTAGGACATTGTAAGATTATAAGGAAGATGGTACAAAAAAGAGAGCTAATCTTCTTTACCTCCTCAAGGTATCTGAGATTTCTATTCCCTCCAGGTGATACCTAAACATATGCTTCTGGTGACAAGTCTTAAAGACTACTTGATCACTACTACTTTTTTTTTTTTGGTGTATCAATACAGCCTCCCAACATCTCCCATATCCTTGGAGACTGCAGTGACTTTGCAATGATTTGCACAAGTATACTTGGAAGTTCACATTGCAGCAGAGATGCAATATTTCTCTAGAAAGCAAGAGAAATGAGAGTTCAATGACTATGTGAAGGCAAGGTGTAAATTGATGACAGCCTTCACAACTGGCTGATGAATTTTGGAAATCTTTGTGTGAAAACAGACATCATTATGCATGCATGAAGAACAACAGAAAAAAAAGAGGTACTAGATTTTTGTACAAACTTTGTAGACGTAAACAGCTCAGAGAACACTGAAGTCTTCTGTTATTATTTACACCTTGTGACTTGAAGAAGGAGGAAGGGAGACACGCAGTTCCCAAGAAAACATGATTATTGCTGATAATCTTGGATGATGTCTCATCAAAATCTTACCTTCCAAAAAAATATAGGAGGAGAACAAATTATTTTTTCTGATGATATTTTTCTGATGGTTATTTTTATGGTGATACAAACCTGTAGCTCGCACAGTCACCCATCCTCTACAAATTGAGCTTTTATTTAGTTTACAAAAAACTGGGTCTACAAAATCTGCTTGGCATGAATGAAAAAATTGTGGATGTCTTGGTGTATAGGAACTAGATTATTACCTGCAAGGACTACATTAATGTTGTTGATTGAGTTAATGGAGGGGTAAAACTATAATACTATAGATAAGTGAGAATATTTGGATTGCTTGTTTCTATTAGCAATGTAGCATAAGGTATTGCCATAATAATATAACAATAGTAATGCAATAATAAGACACGATATAAACTTGATATCAATGAGTAATTTGAATGACAGAAAAGTTCTATTCTTTGAGGGTTTAATAAAATATAGCTAAGAAAATGTTTGGAAAAAGAATTAATATACACAGTCAAAACAAAAAAAATAAATAAGTAAAGTTCTTTGAAGTTTCCCTCAAGGCTGTGTTTAATAAATCAGACTGTAAATATGAATATAGTTAGCAGAGTTATAGTAATTTTGTCCTGTTTTTCCCTATTTTATATCTCTATTGGATACATCAGATTTGATTTTATACAAAAGCACTCATAAATTGTTTACTGAGGTCATCCTTCGACTTCCTATGATACCTCCCACATAACTGGTTAGACATTCATTCAGCTAAGTAGTAAGTGCTTAATTGCCTTTATCTGAATGTAATCAGACAGTTAACACAGTAGAGGGCTCTTTTAACCGAAAGGTCTCCTAAAGAAGAGATTGTCTGTGCTTCAGTGGCAGCTTCGTTAGGCTTGCCATGCGGAGATTTCCTACTGTGGAAAGGGACTTCTGGTTAGTGCAGAAAATCAGAGAAAAATTATTTTAAAGAATGCCTGCCATGAGGTTAGAAAATCAGTGTCCCTGAGCTGAAGGATGTATGGCTGCAGTCACAGCCAAAGAAACCGTTACGGAAGCTGCAATCCTGTTTCCTATAGACAGAGCAAGTAATTTAAAGTACCTTTGGATACTGTTTTCACTTGGAGTTGTTTTGTGGTTTTGGCCCAGGAGAAATCTTATTTCCTCCAGTATGCATTTCTAGAGAAAAAAAACCTTAGTCTGGTAGAATTTTTTCCACTTCACTAGGAATGGTGTATTTTTTTAGGGTCTAGCTACCTAACAACTATGTTATAAAATGAAAACTCAGTTAGAGTGGATGACTAGATCCTAAAGCAGGAACACAACAGACCTGTCTACTGACAGCAGCAGCGGCAGTAGAAGCAGTAATCTGAGCAGGTCAGGGAAAAAGGCTGTCTCAACCATGTTAAACTGTCACAATTATCTTCACACTGCCCTCTTTCAATGAAAGAATCATCTTTATTGCATGCAGAATTGAAGAAGATATAGGAAGGCGGTAGAGCGAAAAATGATGACTTGTATTAAATTGCTTTACATTGAATCTGACATAGCGAGAACACAGAAACTGGGAAAAAATCAGTTCTGGAGTAATGCATGTGTTATTCCTTGTTCTGTGAGAACAAAAAGCAAATTTGGATTTGACAGTACCATTCTAGTTTTCGTCATGAACCTCTCAAAGTCTTCAGCTGAGATAACCAACTAAATGCTTCTATACTTCTTGAATATGCAAGACCTGAATTTCCAAATGCAAAACTTCCAGTCCTGATGGTACTTGGCAGAGATAACCAGATCTACTTTTTTCCTATCTCTCTAGAAAGGACACTATGTTAGTACTACCCATTTAGCCTGAGTATTCAGCTCTTTGACATAAGAGAAGAGGGAATGAAAATTCAAAATTCTCAAAACTTCTGAAATGCTTTAGAGTATCCTGTGAAATATTCATTGCTACCTTACGCAAGGTTGTTCATAGCGTGTTAAGCCCTGAATACTGAACAATGAATCTCCAGCCCTCCCTAGGATAATATTAAATAAAATATTAACAAGCCCCTAGGATAATAAATACATAAAAATAAAGAGAAGTACTAATCTGCTTAAAAGCTGTTTACCTGATATTGTATAGTCATGCAGAGCTCCAAGTCACTAGTAAAATTTTATGAGGGAAGTGAGTAAAATGGGAGAGCACAGGAATGTCCTTTCCCAACAGGATCAGAAGTTCTATATTTATATATTTATATTTGTGTAGTGTGTTTTACTGTGTCAAATGGCAAGTAACTGCAAAAAAGCCTAAGAAAAAGACACAAATATGACAATGTTCTCACAGTATATTTCCCTAGTGATTTCAAATAATATATAGCTTGGAGAGTTTTTCAGCTAGTGTTATCTTTTATTTATTAGGTCTGGAGAGATTTCTTTTCTTATTAATCTAATTGCTTTTTCAACACACATAAGCTGCTGGCACAAGTTTCTGTGGTACTGAGTTCCACAGCTACACTATATTTTTTCCTAACAGCACATCTGGTTTGCTTTAACTTGGCTACTGAGTAAGATCACCTAGATTTAGTTATTTCACATCCACTTTTCTATATTCATTATGATTTCATGGTACTCTCTCATGCACATACTCTATGGGGTCATCCAGTCTGGAAAACTGTGGTCAGTTTAGTCCCTTTTGACTATTTGCTACTTACAATTGGAAGCTATTCAGTACTTGGGATTGACTCAGTCCCCTTTAGCTTTATGTGAATTTACAAGGAGACAGGGAGCGTCTGCGATGTCTGTCTCACAAATGAGTTCAGTAAGGCACAAGGAATCAGGGAATTTCACTGTAGTAGAAAATAGAACATTCTGAAACTGGGAGATGCATAAATATCGATATAATAATGTATAAAAATACACAAAACCATACACACAGCTAAAGATTTTGCTAGTAGATGAAATAGGACTTCGAAATGCATCATAGTTCCTAAGTTTTGTGAGACCAACCAGACCTTCTGATCTGCAATGCAAATAGCTTTCTCTTTGTAGTGCCTTAAAACAGCTCATATTGGTTAAAATACAGAGACGGCTTAGCTTGAGAGACAAATCATTTCATTGTGATGATTCTTATTTAAATAAGGGACACTGAAGGATAGAATTCAAATGTTTTTATGACCAGCTTTGGATCTGAGCTTAGACTAGTCCTTAGTGGAAAATCTTGACTTTAACTCCTTATTCATCTTGCAGGTTCATGGAATGAGATTCAAGAGCAATGGAATATGTTTACTGCTTTGAATCCATTGAAAAATAATGCATGTTTGCCACCTTCTGTACTGCTCCTAACCAGATCATTCAAACATAGACTCTCAATTTTGAGCCATGTGGTTAGGCACTTATGAGGTACTTGGATTGTCTTGAAGTTCAGTGGGAGAATTTACCATGGTTGATGTAGTCCTGTAAAATGTGCCACCTGGTTGAACTCAGTAGGAACTTGGAGCTCTTTACTAAATCTTCGCTTTGGGGGAAAATCACTTGAAAACAATTTATAAATCATAACTGATTTAAATATGGCAGAAGGATTTATAAACTTGATTATTATGGCAGGATTTCAGAGCACATTTATAGCCTAAATCAGATCTATCTCAAGAGTAAAATAAGGTGGGGTAGCTGAAATCTTTCTATTTAGGGATTTTTAACATGATTTGTAAATCTGTGATTGAATTTGTCTATCTTACTTGAGAAGCCAAAGAATGGCAGATGAGTCTGTGGATTTTTAAATCCACTTTGGAATGAGTCAACTGCTTTAGAAATTACTTTAACTAAATATGATCTTTAAAAGAAAAGTTTGTAAAGCAAAAGACACTCCTGCAGATTTATTCAGAAGATTTATAAAACAGAACTAGGAAATCTTTAAGAAAAACTTGCTCTGAAAACATTCAGTGTTTAAATGTTTCGATGTTTAAAACTATCTATCTGGCTTGTTTCTCCAATCATCTCTTAGTTTGAGACAGAAATAAATCTTCTGAAAGATCGAGAATTTCTGAAACATGTATGGATTCACTCCAGTTACAGCCCAAACCATGAATCCCAGCTTCAGTACAAATGAAATTATGCATTAGGACACCAATTTCATTTAACCTTAACCGAGTTCCTGGAATACTAGGGTAGAGAGACTAAATATTCTCTGACCACTTGTGCAAACACTTCAAGCTGCCATTTCTATAAGGGTGTGTAGACTTTGCATACAACACATCTTCTTACCCTACTTTTAGTATTGATTCTTACGAAGGCGATAGACCTTATTCTCTGACAGTTTAAGGTCGAGTCTCAGCAGAGTTATGATGAGGTGAGTGGCCTGAGAGCTTATGTCACCATGTACTAAATCTAATTAATCTGCTGTGGCACTCTGGTCAAGTCACTTTCTCTGTACCACTGTTATCTTCTCATTCTTTATTTCATTCATCTGTTCGGTTAAAAAATCTCTCCCTCTTTAGGGCAGAGTCTTTCATGCATATCTTGTCAGCACAGAAATGTTCATACACAAAACAAAAGTAAACAATTATATTAAACACTGTGCATTCAACTGAACTTTGAAATGGGTCGCGTTCTTTGGCTGACGAATTAGTCTGCTACAGATAAGCTCACTTTCTGCAATAGCAGATAATTCTTATCTTGAACAAGTTGCAATGTCAGCCAATATTATCATTATCACACTTCAAAAATAGGAGATAGCTGAAATAAAGTAATTTAAAAACAAATAAACTGAACTCAGAAAGTGTGGCAGCAGCCTGAAAGAGTAATTATGGGGCTCTACAGTCAATATTGCCTCTGTATGTCTCAGCTGGTTGATTGACTGGCAAAAATATTTTTAGCTACTTCTGTCATTTTAAATTTACAAATATTTTTCTTTCCTAATATACTTGGCATTGCTTCATTTGTGTTTCAAATCTTTTTTCTACTGAGATCCTAATTTGGCAAAACAATTAGTTGTAGACCAAGGATTAAGCAGAATATTAATTTTTCTCTTTGTTAATAAGGCACAAAAACACTTCTGTGAAGCTGGTTGTGAGCAGAACTGGGTGGGAAATAGTTTCAAACAATGATCCATGTAGCCAGCTAGTCTGGGCTCAGGGTAAAATCCAAACCTTTCAGGGCTGTCAGCAGACATATGAAAATAATCTTGATTTCAATGATGTGGGCTTCCATGCTAGAGGTATCAAATATGGGTTCAAATCCATGATTAAAAGAAAAAAAAGAAAAAAAAAATTAAAAGCAGCCCCTGAATGTGAGTTTCCCTTCCTAGTCATGCAACCTTGTTATACAGACTTCTGGTGTGGGATGGGGCAGTGGAGTGTTATTTCTTTGAGAATAGCTTCAAAAACCCCAAATTTAAAAAGCCCCCTTTAAATGAAATTGGCATTCTTCTAAAAAAAAAAAAAATGGTTTCAATACACTTCCATTTAAAACAGCATTTCAGAGCTTTTATTCAGCCTAAACTTATGTGAATTAAGAATACCATAATAAAATTAGTACATAGTCCCAGACAATATCCTATTTTATACCATAAAACAGTGTTGAAAACTCTGAAACTTTGATTTCTTATTGACCATCAATAGAGCCCCAAATTTCTACCTATATATATATATTTGGACTGAGACAGGGATCTCATTACTAATTGACAACGGATGAATTGATGTGTCAAGAACTGGTTCTTAACATTTTATATAAATATATATGAAATCCAGTCACTAGGCACAAGGCAATGACCATTCAGAATTGTTTCACTAGCTATGTCAGTGAAATAGTCTTTAACACTTAAATAAAAAAGAGACATGCCAAGCAGTTTCTCTTTTTGAAGACTGTTTTTAAAGGGTTAAGATAAGACAATTGTAATAAAATATTGTTCTTGCCTTATACTGCTTAATTCCTTGGAGCTCTTCATATCTCTGGAAAAATAACACAGCACCTTATTTTTTTATACAATGTTCTCAGTTGATTTTACCAGTTGCAATTGATCTTAACAGAGTAGCATTTATTAGGGTAAAATCATGGACAAAGACCTTGACTGTAATGAATGTATTTTTCATAGGACATTCTGACTACTTTTGCATCACAGGTGGACCAGGTGTAATCCAGGGCTGTGTCTCAGTAGTGAAAATAGGTCCTCTTCCTTTGTAATAGGGACTCAGAGAGCAGAAATTTCTTGCTATGAGATTCATCTCACCCAGTTTTAACCATCTACACTGTAGGCATGTAGATCTGAATGAATTGCCTAAATTCTTTCTAAAGGTAATTGAGAGAAAAAAACATTCATAGAGCACATTTTTTCTGCTCTTAAGATTGATAATTAAAACAAAATATATAAATTGCACTTCCAAAATGTCTTTTTTTTTCTTTCCAGCAGCTGTAGGAGTCTGGACAACTGGTTCAGGTGCAGATACCTACATTTAAAGGAAGGCAAGATTACTCCAGGTCCTCTGCATATCACTCCCTCCATGACTTAGTTCAGTAATTCATTACCAACAGCTGCCACATGGTCATGACAGTTTGCCCCACCTGAGTTTTATGAGAATTAGTACTTTTTTCTAAAGGCTAATACAAATCTCAGGAAAGCAATAATGATTTTACAGTACCCATAACCAGATTTTGGAGTCTGACCCATGCCGAGCACTTTGCAAGCAGCCTCGATAATCTCAGGGAAAAAAATGCCTGGGTAAGAATCAGAAAAGGAAATTCCAGCTATCTGCTAAATTCACAGGGTGAGCTGCACTTCTGCTCACAGAGGCAGCCAAATATCTGCTCTCAGTGGTTGTTTCTCCACCATTTGTATGGCTGAGTCAGGGAGCTGTCACTGCACTGTCTCTGCACTGCAATGGATGGCTATGGGACATCAGTCCGTAACTCCTAAATATTCAGTAGAAGAAGGTTTTGTTTATAAAGATGTTTAGATACTAACAAAGGATTATTATTACAAAATATAATGTAAAAGAATTAAAAAATGGAAAATTATTTGCCTGTAGACATCAATGGCACAATAGAAGGTATCCAACAAAGAAGGAAGAAATCACAGCAACTTCAAAATTCATTTTGCGGCATTATTCTCTATCTTAAATTTTATCTAAAGAGTTATGTAAAATTGTTACTTTACAGATTTACAGAAAACTCATGAAGAAACTCTCTACTTACTTCAAATAGTAATTGTAAAACATAAAATCCAAACAATTCTGTGTTGAAAGACTAAAAGAATTAGAGATATATGGAATTTTGGCAAAAGCCAGAAAGACCTTTAGCTGAAGAATCTGTATCATACTACACAAGCTTTTTTCTCTTTTGGTTAAAAAGATATGAACCACACCTGTATAGGTGTTTACAAAGCTCCATCCTCTGATAAACACAATGCCCCAGATGGTACATGCATCCCTTTAACTAATGGGGCTTTAGAAAAAGATCTTAATGAAATATTTTGTGACCAAGTGTATTAATGTTTGATACGAGGAAGGACAATGCAAAAAAAAATCTCTACTAGCTTCACCCTGAGTAACAGTAGCAGAACAGCAGTGGTAGTACTTGTCATTCAAAGGTTGCACGGGTGGCTCTGCAGTAGGATCTTCCTTTCTACTAACTTGTCTACCTTGACTATGGCTGAGAGTGAGGAAGGAGACCTTATTCCATAAAGACAAACAGTAGTTGTGTTAAGGATCTTTGGTGTTTTGTTTGGTGGTGGTGTTTTTTTAATTTACCCAAAACGAGACAATTATTTTTACCATAATTGTACTACAGTACATTCCTTCTACATGTAATATTCTATGTTTGTTTGTTTTCCTTAGAAGCCAAGGCTTAATGAATAAGGGAATATAAGCCATTTTTGATAGAATATAATAACCTACAAAGTTTTAACTCTCTTGATTGGGATAGGGGGGTGGGGAAGGAGGAGCAACTCAAAAATTTCACCTGAGCACGTCATAATATCTCAAACACCAGAAAGAATTTTAAAAATCCCAGTAACATAAATGTGCATGAGAACTAGCAACAGTTGCCCAGCAAAAAGGATATCAGTATGGACTAGTTTAACCTTGCAGAACTAGTTTGCTTTTATTTTCTAACTTCATGACTCTTCAGCCTCATACCTACCGCTACAGGCTTGGGGAAGAGTGGCTGGAAAGCTGCCCAGCAGAAAAGGACCTGGGGGTGCTGGTCAACAGCCAACTGAACATGAGCCAGCAGTGTGCCCAGGTGGCCAAGAAGGCCAACAGCATCCTGGCTTGTATCAGGAATAGTGTGACCAGCAGGACTAGGGGAGTGATCGTGCCCCTGTACTCGGCACTGGTGAGGCCGCTCCTTGAATACTGTGTTCAGTTTTGGGCCCCTCAGTACAAGAAGGACATTGAGGTGCTGGAGCGTGTCCAGAGAAGGGCAACAAAGCTGGTGAAGGGTCTAGAGAACAAGTTCTATGAGGAGCAGCTGAGGGAACTGGGGTTGTTTAGTCTGGAGAAGAGGAGGCTGAGGGGAGACCTTATCATTCTCTACAACTACCTGAAAGGAGGTTGTAGTGAAGCGGGTGTTGGACTCTTCTCCCAAGTAACTAGCGATAGGACAAGAGGAAATGGCCTCAAGTTGCATCAGGGAGGTTTAGATTGGATATCAGGAAAAATTTCTTTACCATAAGAGTGGTTAGGCATTGGAGCAGGCTCCCCAGAGAGGTGGTGGAGTCACCATCCCTGGAGACGTTCAAAAAAGGTGTAGACGTGACCCTTGGGGACATGGTTTAGGAGGCATGGTGGTGTTGGGTTGATGGTTGGTCTTTTCCAACCTTAATGATTCTATGATTCTATGAAAAGGAACTCAAACCCAAGTAGGTAGGAGAAAAGAAAAGGACTGACATAAAGAAAGTGGTCTGGATATTTTATATAAAAGTTAAAAGTATAAAGTATATATAAAGTATATATAAAGTTAAAAACTTACAAAGCTATGCCAATGTAGTTTAGTTTATAAAGTAAACACTAACTACACACATATTAATTTTAATGAAATAAATGATCATTTTAAAGTGGATTTTTTGCCTTTTCCTCTCTTCCTCCCCCTCTTTTTTTCTTTGTTTCTTTGCCAGTCAGCTTTCTTTTTCTTATGGGTGTTCTGTTTAAATATTTCATAAATGACACACTTACTTGGAATTATTTGTAAATGGTTTTAAAACTTTTACTTTTTAATATTTTTACATAAACTCTCTGATTGCTACTGTCTTTCTATTTGTGAGCAATACCAAACACTCCTAATATTGATTTGCTGCCACCTTCTTCACATTATTTTCATTAACTATCAGTAAATGCACCCGATTATCTCAGACTGGAGAACTGAGTATAGTCCTATCGCTTGCAATTGCGAGTCACAAAGTCTGAGTCTGTAGAAGACTCTTCTCTTTGAAAAATAAGACCCACCACAAGAGTTGCCTATAGCATATCTTGCAAAAGTAGCATGAGAGCAGAAGATGAGGAAAACTCCCATTTTTCCAACCAAGTAAAATCTAAAAATTATCAAGGGACATAAACAAAAATCAATTTGAAAAGGGTTTTTTTCTTCTTTTTTCCCCTTCTCTTCACCTCAGCTAAAGGTGTTAGTTGAATGTGACTTAATCATCAAATTGCCAGGTGTAACGCAAAACCTCTTGCAAAGGTTCATCCACACAAACAGATTAAGAACTTCAGGTTGTCCCAGTGATGCCAGTGCATCTAGTTTCAGAAAGAAGTTCTTCTCACAAGCCCTTACTTAGAAAAAGTAAGAAAACTAAAGTGCCCCATTGGTTCATGCACTCTACTGGGATGCAGAGAAGTCCCAGCTAACCCCTGCTGGAGAAAGAGCTTGGATCCCCCATATGCAAGTAGATGATGGTTGTGTGTGCATACGATTGACAGTTATTTTGTGATTACCTCTTCCATGGCCTTTACCAAAAAAGTGATTCTGAACTGTAAACTATTTCCCAGTCAATGCCTCATCCAAAGAGGACAGGCAAAGAAAAATATTTTAGTAGATAAGTCGTGCTTTCTATTAACAGTAACAATAACAAAATCCTTGGGAAAATTCTAAGCACCTTTTTTCAGCAGCAGCCCAAAATGTGATTGACTTCATTCTGTGAGGAAATTATATGCACAAAAATCAAGAATAAAGGAGACAACAGATTGCAACAAGCAATCTAAAATGATTGTAGCAGCCAGCGACCAACGACAGATAATTTTTTACAAAATTAGTTTCTAATCTCTTAGTCCTAATCCTCAAAGGAGATTGAAAAATTTCTTGAAAAGAGGAGCTTGAGAGCAAATAATCATAACTTTGATGCTAAACATCATGAACTGAATAAATATATTTGTATATGTATGACATATTACAATTTAGCCACGTAAATAGATATTTAGCCTATTATTATTATTATTAATTACCCTGGTAGGTATTCTTTCTTCCATAGATACTAATTTTCATGGGGTTTTTAGCAGAATCTGTATTGTGGATGTAGTTGTTTTAATTTATAAGATACAGCATTTGAAAACACTGTCTACACTGATAGGTGTGACTGTACTGTTAGGGGTTGAAATTTTGGAGGCTATGGTAATGAAAGAGAACTAATGACCTAAGATATGAGTAGGAATCAAAATATATTTTGACTGTGCTTCCAACTTGATATGGGCTTGTGGAAGGGGTTTGGTTTTTTTTTTTTTTTCCCAGGGTTTTTTTTCCTTTCATTTCCTGTGACAAACAGCATTAGCTTAATGTGACGACATGGAAAGTGGATACAATTCAATGGCCATATCCATAGAGAAAGTATAAATGTCCTTAGGTGATAGATGTTCTGCACTGGCTTGTGAAGCACAGCTGGTGTGTTTAAGTCTTTGGTTCACTGGCTTGAAGACCAATGACTCTCAGCATGCCCCAGGTTTGTCAGCTGTAGACTTGAGCCCATTAGAAATTTCCACTGCATGCACAAACCATACAGTAGACCGCAGGAATGAGCTGTGATGTTGATTTGTTCTAATGGAGCAAGTGCTCCCACAGTGGGGACTGTCCAGTGGTTATCACTGAACTACATCTGTAAATTATAATCTTGGTGTGAACACTGATTTATACCTCAAAAGATAGCTTGCCAAACGGAATTTGCTCCACTTGTGGACTTGCGTTTTTTTTGTTTGTTCTTCTCCTTTCAATAATGTTAAAGTGCAATGCAGGAAATTCAATAAAAGGAGATTTACTTTTTGCAAAGCCTGGTGGCTTTGGTTGCCACCTTTGCTCTTTGGTTACAGGCAGTATGAAGTGTAATAAAATAATTAGAACATTCTGTCAGATATTGGAAAAAGATTTTGTACAATTTTTGAGAAAGTCTGATTTGGAAGGCCACATTAAAAAAAAGTTCGTTAAATAGTAATGAAATGCACAATATCCGTACTATACTGCAAGTTACTGTTTTTTAATTTCTAAACTGTTTTTCAACTTCTCTAACTTTTTAAAAATAGTGACAACTCATCTTACAGAAATTGTGAAAGCCAAGTATTTCTCACAGCTCCCTATGTAACCTTCAGATAGTGAGTATCTCCAGACCAATCCGTAGTTAATCATTCTTCCTTACACCTCTGCAGAATAAAATAAAACTCACTTCTGCCTTTTATAGAATGGAAAACAAAGGAACTGGGACTACTTATCTAACACCACACATCTTTTGCCAATGAGCCATTTCAGAATGTGCGAGAGGAAGCTTCTATTCTCTGACAGGGTAGCAGACACCTTAAATTAAGAAAATAAATAAGTAATAATAAAAAAAAAGCATGCACGGACACCAGAGAGAAAAGGAACAAAAGCAAAATAGCACAGTCTTTAACTACAAGAAGGTGTATACTGTACCATTAAATAAGAAAATTGTCATTGAGCTTTGTCATCAAGGCTACGTCTCATACACAAAGATGAGTGAATAACCATGAAATGCGATAGCTGCAATCCCTGTCTTGGTTTGCATTCTCAGCTTAAGAAGTTTTTGTTACACCTGAATACATTAGGATCCAAATGAACTTGTATGAATTTGCATGACATTACTGGTGTGAAAACGTGATGTTGCTGGCATCAAACACAATTCAAGGGCAAGTGCAACCTACTTAGTAAATTATGTGATTATCTTTTCTACATAGCATTACCATTAAATGGTTAGATGAGAAGTAAATTGAAAACCAAAATTTTTCATAATCTTAAAAATATAAAATCTCTGTCTGGAAACATATATGTGGTGATCGTTAATCCATAAATTAGGTACTTCTCAAACAGATGTAAACCAATGCCATTGCAGCTTCATATTACAATCTTCTGCTCTGCAAAACATTTTTATAAGTGATGTAGGAATAAGAATTATTCTGAGTTTCCATTATTCTTTAATTTTGGTCAGACTAAAAAAAAACTCAGAGAAAGAGCTGTTTGCAATATGTCAACACCTCTCTTAGTCCACCACTGAAACAAGAATGACAATGGTGGAAAAAAAAGATATCTCTAAAAAGCTAATGCAACTATCATCAGTAAAGTCCTTTAATGCAAAAGATTTTTCTAAAAATTAGTTGAATGTCTGCAATAGTTATTTTTTACAGCAGAACAAGTTTTTCTCTCTTAATCTATTACAATAATTATTATCATTACTCATTTCCATTACAGGAAGCACCTAGCTGGTCAATAAAAGCTCAGGCTCTATTATTTTCAGTACAGAGAAGTAACAAGACAAGACTGTCGCTTTCCAGAGAGCTCATAATATGAGTGACAGAAACTAAATCTATACTAATAAATTAAAAAGCACCAAGAAATATTCCCAGGCACTGAAATTCAATTGCTTATGTCGTGAAATTGTCAGAGTGGTCTTTAACACGTTTCTGGAGAGGTCCAGGCAGCATTCTTCAAAATGATCCTGAAGTATGGATCAGGAGGTAGTACAAACCAAAGACAATTCCCAGTCTATGTTTTGTATTCAGCCACCTTTATTTTATTTATTTATTTATTTATTTATTTATTTTGCAAGCATGAACAGGGGATGATGAGAGTCAGAGAAAGCCTTGCACATGTTTAGATTGCTAACGTGGACATAGACAGAAAGGACTTGATACTTTGGTGAAAGAGGCAAACGGACGTAAGACTTAGAAGATAAATATAATGTAACAGAGTTTAGGTTAAAGAGCTCTTCACAGAGCATGAACAGAAACTTCACAGCACTGAGGATCTATGCACAATCCAGACTCTGTTCCCCTCGAAAGACCTTCACAGTGAGATGCCTCTTTGAAGTCTTTACCCCTCAGTTAGCTTGAGACATCCAAGAAAACCTTTTCACTTTTTGTAATTGAAATCTAGGACAATAAAGTGTCATTTTTTCTAGCATTCCAAATTATTCACTTCGAAATTGCTACCATAATTCTCAGCTTGTCCATGAAGTAGAAAAGTCTCGTTATTATCATGCCCTTGCTCTCCTCCTCATCTGGGTAGAGCAGGAACAAGACTCCATGGGCTCTACCAATCTCATATTTTGTGGGGGACTGGTAGTATCTCAGGGAGCCATGCATTCACAGGCATCCTTGGGGTTGCTGCCTTCACTTCCCTGAAGTTCACAATTAGGAGGATACAATTTTGGTGGTTTCTATTCT
>WAAD01019423.1:2153-25349 GCA_013389945.1 Fregata magnificens | reverse complement strand
ACCTCAACCATTATCATTCCGGATCTGTTCTGAGAGAACTGATTTGAATATTGATAAGCAGTTACTATGGCAGGATTAAATATAATCTAACCAGTAACTATATAACTTACATTAAGCAGTGGGGTGTCTGGAGAAAGGGTTTTAAAGGAATTGTGGGGAGGGAGATAAAACTGCCCTTATGATTCACATTTTTCATATCATATGCAAAATTCAGCAGTAATTGTCGAACTGCAGTTGCAGCAGCTGAGCAGTTTATGAAATTTGTATCTAGGATTAGCTATGGGCTTCAACTTTGTTATTCATACAAGTATCCCCAGCTTTAGTCTTAAAGTGGAGATACCACTCTGGTCATCTGCGTATCAGTCAGATAAGTCATAATAGAAACAGAAAAACATCCTTTTATACATATGTCTTCAGGATTCCAGACTTTCTTTTTTGTTCTCTGCCTTTGGATTTACTTTCCTACTACAAGAGACCACAGGTTCAGAAGATCCAGTAGATCAGCATTACAAATGCTTAGACCAGTTTTTGGTGACAGACTGAAACTCTATGTATAGTTAAAACTTTTGAATTATTTTATTCTAATATCTAGTCATTTTTATTATATTTGTATTTTATTTTTACTATAAGTGGCATGTAGAACCAATTTGACTTTCAGTCTTAACAGAGGCTGTTTTCTGACAAAAATGAGTTTTCTTACAGAGCCAGTGCACAATATTTATTCTCTTTGGAGGATGAGTATCTAAAAAGAAACTATTTTGAATCAGGACAGTATAATTTTATAGCTTTATATTTTGATTTAATAACAAATTCAACTTGATAAGGGCCAACAAATATTATGGGAATAAACCCAAATGTTTCTAAGCTCAAGCTCGAGAGCACAAACCTTGTTTGAGGTTGCGTTGGCTAGTCAAACAAAAAATACGTCTTGGTAGCTTTAAAAGGAAGGCATCAGAGAGAAAACACAGACTCACCACAGCAATAATAGACTTCAGTGTTCCAGGAAAGTCCAGTTTCTCAGTATGCAAAATCTGGTCAGAGTACTAGTCAAAAATACTAAATTTTCAAGTATTAAGCTGTATCTGATGCAATTATATCCATGAAATCCTAACTACAATCAAATTTTAGATTTGCATGTGTTTGTTTTAGACAGGGCCACCAAAAAAAAAAAAAAAAAAAAAAAAGAAAAAAAGAAAATTGGCCAGAAAGAGAGAGATCTAGAGTGCAAGTCACCAACATAGCAACATTAGTTGAATCTGTGTTCATGGATAAAATTCCATATTAGGAAAAAAAAAAATTTCTTAAGAAAGACTAAAACATATCTATAAAAGAAAGACCCTTGTATTCTTCACTTGGTAACTGTACTCTAAGGGAAGGATTGAATGGACATGAGGGAGATGGAGAAAGGGGAAGGAATCACTGGAAAGGAAAGGAAGCTGAGGAAGACAAATGTCATATGGTATTTTTGTCACATTTCCTTCCAAATATGAAATCCTATGCAGGAAACAAAGAGGAAGCAGAGAATGAGGAAGGAATGAGAAACAAGAAGGAAGCAGCTGAAACTGGTTTGAATTAGGTTTTTGGGAGGAAGATGGCCAAGAAAGAAAGAAAAAGAGGTGCCTATCTGTGCATGGTATTGCTTTACAATGAGACAGTATGAGAAGAGAAGCAGATATTCAGGTGAAACTGGATTTTGCTTTAACAATCTTAAAATTCAGCAAGAAGGCAAAAGACCCAGAAACAAGAAGCTTCTAAGGAGTCAGAAAACAGCTGAACCCAAGCAAGCGCAAAAAGAGAGCTAGAGGAGATGATGCATATGAAATGTTCATGCACCACAGTACTAGAAAGGCCATGTATTAGGACACTTGAAGAGGCTGATGGACAATACCTGGTAAGACCAGCTGATTAATAAGACAGGGAGCAGGAACAATGCTTAGTGAAGCCCAGTATCTCTTTTTGATCATGTAAAATCAAATAATCATATTAAAACAGAGCTTGAGATTCAATGACGGAGTGGACATGTAGTCAAAAGTCCATCTGTGGGGAACAAAGTGAGAGAGGATGAGTATGTGAGGTAATGATGACAAAAAAAGTGTCACTGGTAAGTTAGTGGAAGACAGTATAAAAAGCTCCTGTGTATAAGTGCTTTAATCTGAGTAGTGAGTAGAGAGGCAGTTGTTGGTGCCAGATGTGAAGAGACTGCGAATAACAATCACCATTTTAGCGATATAATGTCTATTCCACATGCAACAAGGGAAAGGGAAAGTCTGATGACGAGAGAGGCACAAAAGGTAGAGAAAGTGGTGAGAGAGACACAGGTGAGAGGAAAATGGAAGGTACAAACATGAGATATAAATTTGTGTAGTAGGTTGGAAAGGGAAAGAAATAAAGGTCACAGTATAAAGAAGCTGAACAACTGGACAGAAAATAGACATCACAACGCAGAGCGAGAGTGTTGTGAAAGCCATGGGTGAGTACAATACNCCCCCCCCCCCCCCCCATCTTTTAGGCAAGTAGATAGGGAAAAGCAGAGAGGATTTTGGGGAGACAGGTTTTGTTATTGTCAGCAAGCATTTTTGATGTTTGGTAAATCTGAATTAGCTTAGATTCATTGGTACCAATTTTGGGGAATGACATTTCCATTGGAGGTTCAAAATCTATGAAAATCTGATTTTAGATAAATGACATTTCCAAATATTTATATCCTGAATTACAGATTGTAACATATATCCAGTTGGACATTAGCCCTGAATATTGTCAGTGTAACTAAACACTTCAGAAAAGAACATCTCAAGCTCCAAAAGCCTGTACAATCCAACAGAAAACATAATCCAATAAAAATATCTAGAAAACCATTACGTCTGGTGGTCTTTTTCTTTTCTAATGGAAAGAAAATTTTGGTTCCCAAAGACAGGTTTTGTTTTTCATTTCCTTTCTAAATTATTAAAAGATATTATCTGTCCTTGTAATTCCTGAGCTCAATTAAGGGATAGAGTTCAAATAGTCAAGCTATGCATTCAAGCAGTTAGTGTTTAGATTCAAGTTTATGGCAGAAACCAGGTCAATTCTGTGTGCCCACAGTACTTTTTGAAAGGCGTTCAAAAGTCTCACTAATGTTATAAAAGCTGTGGAAAAATAAAGATGAAAGCATTGCACTTGAAAGAAAAAAAATCACTCAGTTATAGGAAAGAAAAAAACCCAGAAGATATTGTTCTCACTCTCTTTTGAAGAGCCTTGATTAGTAGTACAATCATTTTCTCGTTCACTTCTCAAATAGGAACACCTTTTGAGCAGCCATTTCATGCCATATATTTAAAAATCTGATTAAAGTAATGTTACATTTATTGAGACAGCTTATACTCATCTCTAAAACTGTTTTCAAAATAAGCATAAAATTTGCTTCTACAAAAGTTAGACACAAGTGTTTTGTGTTGCATTGCCAAATCTAGCATATTGTTTGATTAAATTGATAAACAAGTAATCTTGTTGGCATAACACTCTCTCCAGAATCTTGATAAACACTTCAGTTGGGTATCTATTAAAACTTCTGACTGCTTACAATTATTTTCTATTATGGTAACATGTGTCAAGCATCAAAAAATTATTGCTTGTTTATTTCCCATGTCAGTCTGCTTAGATATGCAATTTTCATTTCCTGTTTACCACTCCTAAAACTGAAAATATAAAGTAAGAGTGGTAGAGAAATTTAACACTAATTGGTAGTGAAAAAAAATCATTATTTAAAATCACACTATGCCATTAGACTTTGTTATGATAAACTACTGGGTCCATTTAGCTTGTAAATCACTTAGACCTTTCACATTAGATGAAGAAATGACAAAGGTAGAGTTCATGCAATCAGCTAGTAATACATAAAAATTAACTAATCACCAGCTGCTCCACCATAATTAATGGAAACGTGGAATACATATTTCTTTTTGAGCAAAATGAGATTATACACTTGCGAATATGTTTAATCTCACTAGGAAAAGGTAGTGCAATTACAGCAATAAAACGTAAAACGATTGGAAACCCAAAAGGTACTTAGAGACAAGCATGGACATATATAATTTAGACTGTATTTCTTCCATCACTATTAACATGTTTTATAAGCTATTCCTACATTAATTAAGAAATTCTCCAGGTTTCTTGCTAAAGCTGAATAGGGACTTCTCTTCACAAAGGAGAGAAATGAAAACCAAGTCCAAATCCCTGTTCTGTTACTAGCTATATTCAAACTCCCTTTAAGTCATCACACTTAACCTAGAAGAAAGAGTACATGACTGAATTTTTGATGGCCAGTGACGTACCATGCAATAAGAGCTCAGAAAGCGATGGGTTCAGAAAGTTTGTTAAAACTGGGCATATATAATCACCTTAATTATTCAAAAGTCACAATTAAATAAACTAATAACTCCTACCAACCTTTTGCTCTACCATTTAATTTGGAGCAGTTGAATATGTGCAAAAGCTATGGTTTGTAGTATTTTGTAATGTTTCATTAAGGTATCTATGCAAATGAACAGATTTCTTAAAAACATGAACAGGCGTGTACAGATGCTTCACCATAGCTTTCTCATTATAACAAATGATTTTGCAGCATTTTCTTTAGTACTACACAGACATCCCATTCATCATGAGAGGGAATATGCTCTCTGTTGATTAAATCTACCTGAAAGGAAGCCAGCCTAAGAAGACCAGAAGAATAATGTTAATGGCCTACCTATAACTGACACTCTCTAAAGACCCGTGGGTCAAAAAAAAAGACATTCTGTAATAATGTTGGCACAGTTAATTCAGTTCAGTGACCATTTCACTGCTTTTAGCATAAGCATACTGAAGTCTACTATGGGATCTCAGAACAGTAACTGACATATAGCGTTGGTGAAATCCTCATTGGGTGCTGAGAACTACTAATGATTTTACAAAAGCAAGCTTCCAGTCTTGAAAAAAGATATGCCAGAGAATGACTATGTTCCAATGAGAGTTAGCAATTAAGGTGAACTTCACATAACAATTTTCCAGGTGAAATCGGAGCTCTCTGTCACAAGTGTCAGGGCCCTGAGGGCACCAATTGGCCTTACTGCTCCTGCCCAACCTTCCTCACCAGGGCTGATCCTGATGCCAACACAGCCTCAGAGGGATGAGGCTGTCCTCTGCTGCCCCCCAGCCTGCCCTGCTCCCTGGCTGGGGGCGATGGGACAGGCCCTGGCTGCCAGGCTCTGCCCTGTTTCTCACCATGGGGACCCCACCACCGCCCCTAGCACCCCAGCCCACAGGGAGCTGTTGGCCCTCACTGCATGCCAACAGGCAGATAATATCAAGGTCTTTTTCTCCAACCTTCCCCTCTTCTCTTACCCACATACACTGAACATTTAAGATACAGTGCGTGCTTACTCTAGCTTGATTTCTTGTTGCTAAAAAGACTGCCATATCAGGTCCTCTAATCAGTATAAGGAAGAATACACATTACTTTCTAAGCACGTATTGTGGTTCCAATTGTGAGTACAAGAAATGAAAACAGGGAACAGTAAACCCCTCTGCTAGTTGTTTTCAGTATTCATTCATTTCAATGCAGTATTTTTAGCTTGCTGCTTACTATTATTCACTTATTCCAGAGCCAAGACTTGTCAAAGCATTCAAGAACTGTAGGTGAAAAATTAATTTCAAGACCTTCAGCTGGGAACAATGACAACTCTGGCTTTGCCTTTCTTTTGCAAAACACCTCTTAGGACAAGCACAATGCATTTGTAACAATTCAGCTAAAACTGTTCTGTGCCATGCAGTAACTTGTTCTATTATTACATGAAACAACATTGTCTGTAGCCTTCAGAAAGACCTCAAAAATGCAGTTCACTACAATAATCTTATTCACAATGTATCCATTCTTCTTTTTCATTTACATTTGAAAGTACTGCTCCTAGACTTCACTACAGAACGGTATTCACAAGATCGAGTACTTCTGCCCATTGAAAGGATACCTTTGAAAAAGTGAAAACTTTGGTGCTAATTGAAAAGAACTTCAACATGCCCTGTTATCTACCTTTATAAACTCTGTTCCAACAGCCCTTATTAGTTACCTTTTTTATCTAGTTTTTCTTTACTGAGTGATTATAAGACGAGTCACTCAGTACTAGAGGATACATCAAGTAGGAAAAAAACCATTTAGGCTTGGGAATAAGTCTAACTGTACAACAACTAGGGAGTTAAAAAAGAATGACAAAACCATTATGTTTAGAGACAAAAGAATGATGTATGGAAGTTGACTAAATCAATAACTAATTGTAAGTATGCATCCAATTCTAGAGTTGATCCAATAATTGAAATCTGCTGCTGGTCACCTGAGTCCTATTTAGCAGGGTCAGCTCATAATTCAGATGACTTTTGTACTTCTCATTGATTTTTGTTAGCAGCAGATTTGTGGTTCAGATAAGACTATTCATTTCTCAGCACTGATTCAGCCTCAATGAGAGCAATTACACTTGATTAAATACTTTTGTGTTTAATCTTTAAAAACTTGTGAATAAAAATGTTTTGACCACATACTAGTAACAAGTCTCTGTGCAGATAAAAACTGCTAGTTTTATTTTCCTTTTTAAGATCACAAAATTCTTTTAATTTCTATTACAGTAACATTTGTTTATGCATTCATATTAGAATACATGCAACTATTTCCATGTAGTCCTCATATTTTTCAGGGAATATCATAGTTATCAGACCCATGGACAGTTGGAACAGTAGGAAATGCAAGTAAAAACAGAAAAACTCTTTAGAAATTAGAGAAGTTGTTTCAATTATGGAAGAAAAAAATTACTAACTTGCTTTTTTTCATCATGAAAACAATACAGTATTCCTATAAACTAGATCAGGAAACTTTTCCACACCAGTTATGAATCTTCCAAAGACAATCCAGTTATGGTGATTAAGATGAATGTCAAAAAAACAGTAGATGTAGTAGTAGTAGTTCTTGATCCTAAATTTCATTAATAAAAACAAACTGCTTTTTCCAAAAACCTGAAATCAACCCCACAAACTAGGATCATCTTTGTATGTCCATCCTTACCTTAACCTATGTCACCTAATTTAAACCCATTTGCTACTTACTTCCTTGGAGATTTGCCTCATTTGTTCCCTAAACCTGTTGCTAGCATAGAGAAAGAATAACCAGAGTTATTCTTCAGTCTTGCTAAGTGGACTTTTCTTGTACATAACAAGCCTCATTTCTCAGCCTATCACACTGAATCCGGAAGCACAGATGTGCATGGGGAGCAACTCAACAGAGAAGCTGCTCCAGGTGGGTCAGAATGTCTTTAGAAATTCTCTAGTCTATTCTTGTTTCCCATGCAGCACAGGAAGCATGAGATAGCTAAAATAACTCTGTCACATCTGTGGCCCAACCACATTTGGTCAACAGGTTTAAGTCAAACTACATATCAGCGTAAGATAAACATCAACTAGATGCGATCTCCTGGAGTCAGCCTGTATAGGCAAGTGCAGTCCCAGAATCAAGTACAGTGGAGAACCAAAACTAACAGAAAGAAATTTCTGACGTTTGTCATGCTGTTTCCCCACTGCAAAGCAATATGTTTACTCTTTCTTTAATGAATTTTGACAATTTATTTTATATTGCACAAGCTGAAGGGACAAGATAATGGGGCAGATACTGTCTTCGGGAGTCATCCTCACTGAACTGTAATGGGACATTAGATCTCTTCAATGCTTCACTGTGTGTCTGAAATATAAACTATTGACATATCAGGACCTGACTGTAGGGAAAATTATTAACAAGATTTATATACATGTTTTGTAGAAAGAATGTACTTCATTTTTCACTTACATGATAAGAAGTCAGTTTGTGATAGTTCAGTGGTGCCAGCTGATGTTCCCTTTCCCTGTCCTTATACTTTCTGTTTCCGCACCTTCAACTCTTAAAACTTTGATTTGTTTCTGTGTGTTGGTCTGTTTGCCTGCACACACATGGCTGTAGTTGTGCCTTATACGGTGCTTGACTTGACCACCGTTTATAGTTGTGTTTCAGAGAGAGAGGGCAGTGTCATATCTGGGAATTGAGATACCGATGTTCAATTTTTGCACAGGGGTTTGTAACCCAATCTCAATTAATTTTGCCATTTGAGCTAGCATGGCAAAAAACCCTCAACTCTCAGTCGGATTTTTTTACTGGTGTGGGTCTGTCAGGTGTCAGGTCTGATCCTTTTCCTTTTGCCTTCTTAAAGTTGCCATGTTTCACATCTCATTTGATGCAACATTTAGTACCTGTGATGTACATTCTCAGAGATCTACCAGGTACTCATTCACTAAGTGGGGATACAGGAAAAAGCAGAAGTAGACTCTTTCAGACGCTCAAAGACATTGTGACACTTCCAGCACAGGCAGGTTCTTTCTGCCTTTTTCTTCTGCTTTCCTGGATGACTCCAGAAAGGAGCCAAGCTCAAAGGAGCTAACAGTGAAAACACCTGCAACCGCCAGTGAGAGGTGAAGAACCAGGATGATGAGGCACAGACAGCAAAGATCAGAGAGGGAAACAGAATACTGTATTCGAACTCATAGGCTGCCAACACTTCTTGGGAGTCCTAGCAGTTCAACACAACAAGAAAAAAGGAAAGTGGCAACAAAGTTGTAGTTTGAGACAGAACCAAGGCAATCATCAGGATGAGAAATGGTAGCAACATAATAGCAACTTTTTACATCTTTCAGCCCTGCGGAATGTGCAATTCGGGCAAATGGAAATACCTGAACCAAGATTTATTTTTGCCCTGCTCTAAAAACCTGAATAATATTCTGCTAGTACTTACTACAGGTATTTCTTAGTTTACTCTCACCTTTATCATTTCAGGCTGAAGATTTCTGTGATGCTCTGATATAATTTGCTATTCACCAGAGAGAATGTGCAACAGACAGAAATAGAGAGGAATATCTACTAGTTCTACATTTTCAGACCTACAGAAGCTTATGGCACCTGTGTAAGCTTTGTGGGTGATGAGTAACTAAGGAAATGATACAAAAGTTGAAATATTTTGATTTAGAAGAAAAAATAAACTGTCCCCCTGACCATTTTTTTTTTTTTTAGCAAATGCTGTTTAACCACTTGACTATTTAATTTTTTTTCCAGGAATTCATAGCCAACTTCACAAGCTGGTAAACTCAGTCATCTTTTTAAATAAAAAAACTCAAGTATCGGACTCTTCATGTGTATTAAAAATATCAGAAGGAACTGAGAAGGGAAGAGGATTGAATCTTGTTTTACAAGACCATGTTCACAAAGTTTTCTTTGCCAATTCAGTAATTCTTATTTTTTTATTTATGCTGTGATTCTTAAAGTAACGTTTACTGGTCCCAGTTCTCCCCTGTAAGTCAATAACACCTCCTTTAAAGCTTTTTTCAATATTCTTGCACTTCTGGGACAAGAAACAATGGATTTAAAAGACTGCACCTTTATCAGTTTATCTGATATTAACCAGCAGTAAGCTGTAAAACACAGACCATTTCTCCACCATCTTCTATTTTTTTCCCTCTTTTTTTTTGGAAGTTTTGCTGCCCATCTCCTCCATCCTAAATCCTTGGACCCTCCTGCTATTTTCTTGTCTAATTCTAACACAGATGAGAGGGGATATTTTCCAATTTTTTAATGGTAGGGATTTAGACAATTTATGCAGAAACCTTCCTCTAAGTCCATTTTTAAGCCAGCTGGCCCCTTTTGTGAATGAATCTGGAACAAACAATGTCATCTAATGCACTGCAATAATTAGAAATTAACTTGCGTATTCACCTGAGTGGATTCTCATAGAGAACCCGTTGCAGAGAACTCCAAGAACTGCATCTTGGAGCTTTGTCTTGTCTGAACCAACAACTCTAGCAACAAAGGGAAAATCTATTCCTAGTCCTAAAGAAAAGCAGTTTCCTAATTAATATAGATAGCAGATTATGCAACCTAGTCCTATGTCCTGACTAGAAGCTGTTGAACAGGAAAAAAACCCCAGATATTTAATTCTCATATGAGCAGAACATAAAAAACATTACTACCGCTGGTGCATATAAGTAAAAAGTTCTAACACAATTTCTGTTTGTGCCAGCTGGGAGGTGCCCTTTGACTCCTGCCTAACACAGAGTACAGGACTTCTATTGGCAAAATTGCACTCTGACAGGTAAATTGCAGAGAACAATTTGGAATGATGGTGATATAAAAAAAGATACAAACAAAAGATCAGCAAGCTTTAGCATATTGCAGGCCTGCTGCCAAACCTCTGAGCTCTGCAAATATGAGGGGTTTGAGGCATTAGTGTAGAAAGCACAAATGTTCCCTACCCTCCAAATAATTTGCAGAAAGTGTTGCATCTATGAAATCAAAAATTGTGTTTAAATATGCCATTTTCTATGAGCACAAGATCTTTATTAAACTACACTGTGAGCTAAATAAATAAACTGAATTATTACTCTAGAATTGCTTGCTTCAGGACTTTTAGGTCAAATTCTGTCACACTAATTGATGCTAATAATAACTGACATTACAGCTGTGTCTGTACAAACAACTTCACTTACTCTAAACCCCCAAAAGATACTTCAGAATGGCTTGTGCCCATGAATAAAGTCTCTTAGTTCACTTAAAACTTAATTCCAGTGCTTAGAAATTAAGACCCTCTGGGCTATCATACTATGCAGCTGTGAAAATATCCAGGTCTCAAATCCTGAGTTAGAGAGTCTTTAGACCATGCTTTTCCACATGAAAAATCAATCATATAACTTATGCAGTGACCTTTTGTTTCTTCAAAACAGTTATTTAAGTGCTTGCAATCATCACCTTCCCCAGTCTGTACCTGAGGCATAGTGGTGGCACTTTCACAGAGTATCATTTCACATCAAGTGAATAGCTGTTTTGAATAGTGCTTCAGTATAACATCTTTTCTTCTAAGGAGTGTTAATTTAAAACAATTTGTACATATATGGTCTCTTCTACTTTTTAAAGCTTTTGAAAAGACCAATAGAAAGACTTATCAGCAATTTACTCTGGAGGTAGAAGGGACAGAGGAAGGTGATTTTTAATCTGGAAAATCCCCTGCCATCTGTGCTTGTTTGATGAAACAGAAGATGCAAGGCTTGGATGCAAATCTGTACTACCTGATTTCATGCTAAGGAAGAGCTTGAGCTCAGCTGCTTAAAGCTATATCTGTGCAAGCGTAATGCCGTACCTTTAAAATGAATGGGATACTTCAGCATGAGATATTATGTACTTGAGAAAGGGAAGTATAATGCAAACTTTTGTTTCAGTATTGTATCTTTTAAGAAAACTCATGGAGTTGCCCCATTTCTACACCAGACAAGGTTCATTTCTTTACTGTCCACACAGACTGAGTAACATTACCAAACCCCTCCAGCCACATACCACATCTGCACACATCACAAACATGGCCTAAACTTTGAGTTCCAAGATTAGTCTTTGAATACCAGCTAATACCCTCATAATATTCGCCATTTCTCAAAATATTGTACAGAATTAAGCTTTATATCTTTTTAAGGCCAATATTCTCAGTTTAAATATTTTTTAACTGTCAGGCCTTCAAACTCAGCCTGCACTCTGATTCTAACTAAGTCTAGTGTATCTCTATCATCAAGTTATACCCTCAGTTACATCTAGGAGACTTCATGTTTGAAAATACTGTATAGGCAAAGCATGTTGCTACATCCATTCCGTACTCTTAATAGTCACATGTGGAAAAAGAATCAGCCATACTTTTTTCTTTTAGCTTACCTTTTTAGGGATAAAAGCCCTAAAAACAGGTCATGGAAGAAAACCATATATGCTTCTAACAACATACATTTCTAACAACAAATCTTACATAATCAGCGTGACAAATGAGAGATAAAATGCCATCTATAGAATTACTTTTAAGAATACAACAAGGTGTTGTTCACATTGCTTTGTGCTACTATGATTCAGGCTCTTGAAAGTACTATGCAGCATTTTGACACTTTTCATTGTAAATCCTAAAGATCCTATATGGAAGATTTAATAAATATTTTCAAGTAGTAAACCTGCTTATAGACAGCTTCCATTCTGATTTACCTGCAAGTTTATGTCAGAGCCCATAGAATATATCAGATGACAACTTCTGCATTAACTATTTTCGATAGCTCAATGGAATTACTTTTAAAAAGTTAACTTTCAGGCTGGATTCCACTTTTCTTAATATATGATGACCATCCAGGTTGTTTTCTCTTACCTTTCATTTCCAAAAGTACAAATGCTAAAACTCAAAACAGAGAAGAATTGTGTACAATTCCCACAACATTTGAGGCAATTTAGATGGTCAAATAAGGAAAAGTATTGTAATTACTAACCCTGTGAACCACTGAATAACAATTGAATAGAAATGACACCAGTTCGCTGCTTAGACCCATTCTTCTACCAACTTTGATATGTTTCCTTTACAGTGCTGTTTATGTTGCTGGTGGATTTAGCAAAATGTGATATAATTCAAAACAAAGTGTTAGTTAAATTGTATTGCAAACATCTGCAATTTTAACCACATATTATTCATTAGCACGGCAACAGCCTTGGAAATACAGCTTAATCTAAAAGCTCTTCTAAATTTCCTGTGACCTTTGAATCTTTTCCTGCCTTGCAGTCTAATAGCTCAGCCTCAAAATTGTTCCTATAACATAGTCCTACAGCTGCCATTGACTAGTGAGAAACACTGTTTGTACTGCAATGAGAAAACAAAATAATCAAATATTAAAGGAAAAAAGAGATTTTATACAAATTAAAAGCTATTTGATTCAGGTACTAGCTAAGAATAAAAGATAACAATGTGTTTAGATACTGCTGTGTTAATATTCATAGTTAAATGAAAATTTTGCATACCTTGAGAAGTGATGAAAATGAGACAGCATGTGACTTTAAAGTCATGTTAAATGCTTCATTTAAGTTTTAATCAACTGCTGTGCAAGACTCATCCACAGAATAAAACGTGTGAAACCTAACTTCATATAGTCAGATAAGTAAAAGTTACATATATAATACAATATAAATACAACAAAATTACACATAGTCAGATAATCTTCTGATAGCAACATTTTATCTCATTGGTGAAACAATGAACAATTATTACTAACACAGCATAACACAGTGTTACTTTGATACCTTAAGGTTACAAGAAAGAATCAGCTTGGCTCATCTTTTGAAAAATAACTGTAGAATTTGCAACAACAATCAGAAGTCATGCTGATGGGACATGTTAGATGTAAATCTGTGACCCTTTTTTAAAGATGGAGCACAAGGCCAAAGGTGGTGATGTTTAGAGTAATAATTTTTGTAATTTGGTACCTGTGAAGTAGCAGCTTTTGAAAAGAATTAAATACATCATACATCACTGCAGATTTGTTTGCTTGTTCTAAACAAAATAAATTCCTCTAATTATTTATGTATGTCAGTGTATTGCTGATTCACAGCTGCTTTAATTTCGACTGTTTGGCATTTTGCCTTGGATTTCCTTCACATCTCTATCATTTGTCTTTGCAATGGAGTAATCTTTTCCTTGGCAAAAGATGTGACACTTATTGTGAGATACTAAGTAGCCAAGCAGTTGTTTCCTTAAAGACAGTGGGAAAATATCTTTTGAATAGAGAAGCTTTTAAAGAAAATAGAGTAAGTGTCAGGGGCTTAAGATGTATATTCCAGTTCACAGAGGGGTATTACTGATATTGCACCATTTGTTTTCTACGAATATGAAGTAGTCCAAGAAGTTGTTTATTTTCCCACAGTACAATAATGAATGCTTGTAGGGATTTAATCTAGTAGACGACAGCAAATCCAGAGGCTGACAAGGACACTAAACAAAAAGAAATGGGAGGAAAGAGTCTTGAAATAAAATGAAGCTTTTAAAATAAAGGCCAGTGGGATAGCTTAACTAGGGCCATCATAGCTGATTATCAGTTACTGATACTCTGAATTCAAGGCTGACTGCCATTTCTGAGAATATTCTCTGAACCAGAAGTCTTGTTGCATGGAAAACCAATGGGTCTTGCTCATAGGTAACTGAGTGAAATTCTACAGCTGTGGTGGCAAAGTGTTTTCGTCAAAGAAAAACTGATCAGGATTTGTGTATACTTGAATAACTATATTGCAAGGGAATTCTATACAGGTGTCTAGAGCATGTAGAGTGATACATTAACACATACTCTCCAATGTTGCCTAGAGGACACTATGCTAAGACAACTTTTTTAGATACTTTCTTTGCTCTGAACTACTAGAAGTTTGAGGTTGTTAGAGGTGAGGAATTATTCCGGATCTGCTTGGTGCACTCATGAACTGATATGCTATTTTAATTCACCCAAAATAGCCTTTTTGCCCATATCTATCAGCAGGCATTTAAAAAGCAAGGTATTCCATGAATTGCATTTATGCATGTTACAAACAAACCTTAGAACTGCTGCAAACAATGAAAGCAACAAACAAAACAGTAATAGAATAGGATAGAATTATTAGGGGTAATAACTTAAAATGTAATCTGAGACACGTCTCTTGCTTGAAGTGATTTTATTCTTTGTTGTTAAACACATTTTTGATAGGGTTCTGGCCTAGATCTGTGCATAAGTCAGATGGCTGCCAGTGAATAAATCATAGCTGTCAGCCCAAGATCCAGCAAATAAGGCTACCACTCCTGGGAGCCACAGAAAATGGAAGAATTGCAGAGAAATTTCTGGGAGGGGTTATAGGGATAAGATGATCTTGAAGTATTATCTTGTGTAGACTCTGTAGACTGAGTTCAGTAAATTGATTTACCACTGAATATACCAATGTCTAGTGAGGCAGACATACAGTATATTCAATCATAACCACAATGGGGATAATTAACTTTTAATATGGAGCCTCTTAAATAAACACATTTTGGGAGACTGGTGACACTGTAGAAAAAACAGTTTCTTTCTAATGCTTTGCATGAAACTGGTGTTTGGAGGCAGGAATAAACATATGAACACAGCAATGACAGGGTAAACCTCAGATTTTGAAAACTACGGAGCCTGTGTAACTCTGGACAAACCATTACAAGTAGAAGAACTGCTAGGCAGTCAGTTTTTTAAAAAAAAGACAGCATAATGTGTTGCCTATATTCAAACAAGGCTGCTTTTTTCCAAGACCTACCAAAGACTCCAGTGCAACGCAAGGAGGAGGCTGTTCGCTGAAGGAAAGATCTTGGACTTGTCTGTGGCCTTCACCTGAGAGTGATGAGAGAAATAAGGGTAATTATTTCTTCAATATTCATCTATAATTTATAATTTATTGTGATAAAAACAACTAGTAACAATTTAATAAATAAATTTTAAATTATTATGCTGCTATTAACAACAGACTACCATTGCATGTGTAAATACTTATTTACCCTTCTTCCTCTTTCTTGTTCCTTTCTTCTGGCAGCCAGAGGTATCCCGAGAACTGCGCTGTGGGCCCTACTGAGAAGCGACGGGGTGGGCAGCAGGCACCCGGGGAAGGCCTTCCCCAGGGCTCCCCCCTCCCTGCCCAGGGCCCAGGACCCCATGTCAGCTCCCCAGGGCCGACAGCCCCTGCCCCAGTGATGCCATAGCAGGGCCGGTCTCCAGCTCCCCACAGCCCTGCCCGGCCATGGGCCCCGCTGAGCCGGGCCCCCCCGCAGGCCCACATGCTGGCCTGGCCTCGGCCTGTCCCCAGGGAGGTGCCCAGTGCCCGGGGCTGGGGCTGCCCCAGTGGCCCCGGCCTGCCATGCTCCCTGGCAGGGCCGCTGGCTGCCAGACCCTGCCCAGCCACCCCCGGGAGTCCCTGGGCCCTGTGGCTCCCCAATGCAGGGACTCACCCCCATCTTGGCTTGCTGACCGTGCCCTGCCTCGCTGCTGGCACCACAGAGGTGGCAGCCGCTCGCCACCAGCTCCCTGCAGGGGCACCGAGGCGGGAGTCCCTCCTCTGCACGGACCATCGCCAGTCATGGCAGTCGCCAGCTCCTCGCGTCAGGGTAAGCTTGAAATGAATGGAGGCAGAGCAGGAAGAGATTCGAGCCAGGGCTGTGGGACTGAGGCCATTTAGTCTCTGGGCTTTATTCTAAAACAACCCTCCCTCCCAGTGCTTGAAATTTTAGTCAGAATTTAGGATTTGCTTCTGGTGCATGGGGCTCCTCAAAACACACACTCCCAAGCTCTGAATGTTTGCGTCTTGAAAACCGGTGTTTTCCTCCCCTCAGAGCTAATGCTAAACAGATCAAATGCCTTGGTGATTTCAGAATAATTGTTGCTAGTACCAATTTTAAGTGCAGGAGAGGTGGTTCACTTTGCTTTCAAGTTCCCTCCACAATCGGCACATGCAGGGGCAAGGCGGGCATTTTCTGCAGCCTTGCCAGAGTGCTGGAGACCTCTCAGGCTCCTGTACCCCCTCTGCCTTGGATCCAACTCCCTGTGCGAGCCATGAGTTGGCACACAGGCACTGAATGAGCCCCAGACACACGGGGCAATCTAGCATTGTATGTAGGTCCTGGATGAAGAAATGTAACTCTGATTGCCCCCCCAAGTAATTTGCACTTATAGACTAAGTGTCAAGATTGAAAAAATAGCACTTTAAATCATGTCACGGCCATAGTAAGGAGGATGAAGCTACAGCTTAGTGTTTTCTTCAACACTGATTAGTCACTGTGAATATATTCAAGCAATTGTGCTTCAGTGTAGAGGGTAAATTACTTCTTTTCTCATGGGAGCCATATAGCTATGGAACAACTTTATAATATGAGATAAACTTCTGAAACACCAGTTGTAGAAGGGGTTTTGACATTTAAGCACTTCCCTGGCTTCTGAGTATCATGTAAAACAGAATGCATTTTCTCTGGTGAAATAGACCTGTAAGACAGAAATATGTTGTACATTGCATAAACAGGGAGGATAAAGTTTTTCATGTTTTACTGCCTTGTAAAAAGGGAGACATGTGGCTGCCTGGACTCTCTGGCACAGGTTGGGACAAAACATCCAGGCACTTTATCCTTTCTTCTGTAAATAGTTCACACCTACCGGTACATGACATCTAAGAAATCTAATCTTTTAAAATCTTTTGCTTAAAGTGGTTATAGTGGTTCCTTTTCCACACAGTCCATGTAGATGAGCGGCATCCAGAACTATGACAAAATTGATACTAGTTAATATTTACCAACATTTCCCTTTTGTTTGGGTACAGATCACTCTGTTGTTAGTAAACATCTATGACACTGTCTAATAAACATTACAAGAGTTTTGCGGAACTATTTGCTTCCTGTCCAGCATCCTGTTGTGAAGGCATACACCTGGCAGAGTGTGCAAATTCCTGCTTTGTGTATTGGGAGACATTTCACCCTTTATTACATTGAGCTGTCACCAAAATGAGCAATTTTTCAAGGTAGTAAAAGAATACCATACACCACAAACTCTTTTTTCCTGTGCTCTTTCAGGGGAACAAGTAGTCAATGTAAATAAATCCTCCTTATTGACGTCTTGCAGCAAGAGCTGCCTCAGAGTTCATTTCAATGCTTGGATTCTCCTTTAAGAAACAGAGTTACAGAAAACAGATTCTCTATGCAATAGTCTTCAAGAAGGTGGACTGAAAGGATAACAGGATAATAAAGGTCATAATTAAGTCTGTAAGGGTGGTGTTACTAAAGAGAAGTACACGACAAGCTTCACACAAGTTTCTGGGGCATTCACACTCTGTTGTTAGAGAGCGTCACACTAAGATGCCTGTTCTTTTGAACTTCAGAATAGTGAAAGTCTAGATAAAAGCCTTCAAACTGCTGTTTACTTATAATCTTATGATTTAACAGTCAGCGCTCCACATTGGTTAATCATAGGCATATACTGAATGCAAATATATCAGTGTCACAAATAACAAGCCCAGTGACTTCAATATAATGTACTAGTTGGGATCAACAGTGTTGAAACCGTCATAAGAATTAACAGGAGTGAATAAATAAAGCCTTGTTGTAGCTAGTTTTTAATTATAACTAAGCTTTCTTAGCTTTATTTAACAAAAGATAAGGTACACTTTTAAGATATGGTAAGTTTCTTACATCTTAAGGACCAGGAATCTTCTGTGGCTCTGTAATAAGGTTCAACATTTCTATTTCTATATTCCTGGCAAATAGTGTGTTAAGTCATTGTAGAGTATCTAAAAAAGTTTCTGCAAATGTAACAATGTGTTTGATTTATTGCCCGATAAGCTGCGTCTAGCAACTTTCAGAAACTGTGCATTAGCACCTGGACAAATTACAGCCATTATACCTTCATCTTCACACTATAGTATCACCCCAGTCATAAGATCTGATTTTAGTTCAATAAGAAAGTTGTTGGAAACCATACCTTTTCTGCTCCCTTGAGAAAGACATTCATTTCCATTTGTAATGGAATCAAACAGAAAAAATCTATATACTTAAAAAAACTTAATTCTGACTAGAGAAAGACAAAACCAAACCAATACCAAATCTTTGCTGCAGGAAAAACATCTGTGAGATAGAAGAATTTGGCCTTTTTTTGGGTATTACTGTGATAGCTATAGAAGACTTAAAATATGAAGGTCTGGCATAACTGACATAAGTTATACAGAAAAAATTATCTTCCTGGTGCACCTCCTTGGAATCCATATGTCCATCACTATCATTATTTGCTCCTGTCAGTAGATATCAACCATATTAATCTCACAGGACCTTCTTCCAGACCCTCTGTTTCCCCCAGACATACAGAGTTGTCAGCATCACCTTTGAAAATAAGTGCCTTTTTATTTCATCCACTCCACTGAGTAGTTTCTCAAGCTGTGCTCTCCAGGCGACTTCTCTCCTGTGGTCCTACTAGGCCTTTTATCTTCTGTTTCTCAATCCTCTTCCAGTAGTCCTAACTTGTTGACTAATTTAACCCTTGCCTTGCTCTAAGGAACTTTAAATCCAGCAATGAGATATACTAATATTGTTTGAAATGGTAGACTGAAGCTTGAGAAACATTGCATATCAGTTCCAACAGCAGTTAACTGGTGAAAACAAGCCCTCAATATCAATCCTAATCATGAACTCTTTCAGCATTGCTGCAGTAGAAGTGAAGGGGAATCAAAACCTTGGAAACAGTGTGTGGGTTTAATACCTGCAGGCATATGTCAAGCCTTCTTTGGTTTCACAGGTGTCAGACAGTGTGTCAGTTTGAGAGCATTTTGCATGACTTATTCAGTGTAGGTAGGTGTTATCAGACATTGCCTTTTCCTTCCACCATTTTGCAGTTTTACCAGAATAAGCTATCTTGACTGTCATGAAAAGCTAGAATACTTTGCCTGGCAAAAAAACAAACTGGTAGCACACAGCTGCAAAAAATGTCGGTTTCTGAAAGTAACTAAACAGCAAGGTTTTACATTCCAGCTCCCAGTCAATTTAAGCAGAACAATATTTATTTAAATGAAGTTATTAAAACAGAGCATTGGTGTAACCAAATGCTGAAATGAACTAGTTTTGTGACCTTAATAAAAAAACCTATTAATTCTCCCAGCTGAAACACCAGGAAATCAACAGAGGTCAATACTTATTCTGGTAAAAACATTAAACTTTATATTATAGTCATTACCAATAGCCACTGTGGAAATGATCTGATCTTTCTACTGCTGTCTTTTGGATAGACCTCTTGTAGTGAGCACCTCATATTCTTGCAGAGTGTCTGGGTTTTGGATTTGCCTTTCAGGGAAGTGTATGCCCAAACCCTTACGGCAGGCCTAAAAGCTTGGCGTCTTAGATCAGGGGTGAATTTGGAATTGTTGTGGACTTTGTCAAACCTTTACTTTTTTCCCAGCTTCACCTCTTGAGTCACTATTTTTGGCATGTTTTACTGTGCAACTGTGCAAGATGCAGCCATGCTTAACTTTATGACAAATGCCTTTGAGGACGCTCAGCATTTTCAGAAGCATATGCAGTATCAGTGATGGTGTAGTTCACTACATTTTGTCTGGGTCCAAATTCTGCTCCTGGATGGACAATGACGTTCCATTTCAGTCCTTCAGAAGCTTTCCGGGAGAACAATTGTTCGCTTATTCAGATGCTGACTTAATATCCAGTCTGTGGCTCCTGAAGTCCTTGAAACAATTCAGCAAACAGCTTTTCTCACTTTCAAATTTGCCCAAATTTCACTTCAGTTGAGTGTTTATGCTTTATGCTGGAGACAAAAATGAACATATACCAAAACAACTTCAACACAGCCACATTCAAGATAATTTGTTTCTTTTAAAAAGATCTGGAAGATAGGCTGTGGAACAAAGCGATGTGTATTAAATGGGTTTTAAATGAGGAATAAAAAAGAATTACTTAGCACCAGTTAAAACTCTTAAACAATAATTATACCTCTGTTACTCAAGATTCTGCTGGATCACAAAAGAAATGAGCATTGTTATTTTTGTAACCAGAAAAAATCTCTGCTCACAGAAGCAAAAGAGAAAACAACCTTCATTATGCAACAAGTTTTATACTAAGACAGACCATTTTAGAGATTTTTTTCCACTGCTTTTGCCAGTAATTGCCCTTCCTGTATGGCACAGATGAAGAGTCATAGCTCTTTAGAAGCCATTTTGTATAATAAATGTTACTTGTTTTGTTTTTCTTTATGCCACTTAATTAATGCTAATTCTGTTTTTCTCCTCTTTTCTGTTGGTCTAATGCCTGTTAATGCCTTTCTCAAAAAAAAATTATTTAAACACCAAAAGTCCAAATGTAAGTTAAGTTCCATGACGATATATCTGCATCTGTAGGAAGCAGACAGAAGGAAGCTGCTTCTTTAAAATCGATTTGGCAATGTAGAAGCTGAAAATGTCCATCCAGATGGAATTGAGATTCTCTAAAGGTTTTGTGTTTTCAAACAGAATGAAATCTTATGGCTTTTCTAGTCAGTCCTTTCAGAGGGATATATTATTCTGTGGAGTGGCACAACTCGATGTTGTAGAAGAAAAGATAAAGAAGGCAATAAACTACTGCCATAAACTCAAAAGGTGATAAATGTTTTTAAAAGTCCTGTATAAATAAAACTTATTCTATCAATTTGGTGGTAAAAGTTGCAGGCGTATATGTTTTGCTTCATGTACTGTCTGAATGAAAAGTAAACAATTTCTTAAGCCACATTTCAATGACTAGACACATTTCTCCTGAGACTTTTAATCTGGACATGTTTGTGTCCATCTCCATCTTACTGAGGCTGAACATTGATTATTCATTGAGGTTCATTTACCTGAAATTTAAGAAGATGAACAAGTTTTACAGTTGACTAAAATATGCAACATAGCTATTGTAAAGTAAAATATGTCTACTTCAGAACAAGAGTATGGCTTGAGTCTGAACCTGTAATGAATTTTGTTCATTTCCCACTGAAATTGAGAGGCTTTCTCGCTTCCTGACATAGGGGCAGATAGAGATTTTTTATATTTTGTTTGGGGCATGAGACTCAATTAAGTCTCTTTTGTAGGAATACTTTGATGTTTCTTTAAGAAAAAGAACTTTCTACTTTGTTATAGCAGAGGTAGGAAGCAAAAGGAACTTTATATGGCAATATAAGTCTGCCATAACCACAAGCTCACCTTGAAAGGCACACTATAGAAATAAAATTAACTGCTTTCTAGGAAATCTTTCTCTTCTTTGTTATGCAAACAGATAAAGGTTTGTTGCAAACCGTTGCAGATTTTGCCTTGCACAAGTTACACAAAACTTGCAAAAGCTGCAAAACTTAATTCTCCATTCTGATTTTTTATCCACTTCTTTTTAAATTTCTTTCCTATTTTTGGCTGAAATTTTCCTTGAATTACAGAAACTTTATTTGCTTTAACTTTCTTACACTCATTTCCATCTTCAATTTTTTAAGCTGAAAGCCTAAAATGTAGAACAGAATGGAAGTTTCAGTGTCCTTGGAACATGAGTGTGTATCTTTGTGACCAGGGACGTTGCTTCAACCTGGTCAGTGTGGTAACATAAAAAAAGAAATAAGATGTAGTCAGTCCTACAGGCTACAGAGAGAGAGTGATTCTATTACAGTGTCTCTATAGGCATGCACTCTGAAGAGGAACAGATCGAGCAGCATGCACTAAGCCACAGCCTTGGTGGAAAGTTAGTTCATCTAAGTTTCATATCCTCCTATCCTATCCTGAAGGTGAACAGATTTATTAAAGTGAAGTTACATGGTTCTGTGGAAACTTTCCACATTTCAAAGAACTGTGGACAGGATGGGTGATGTCATTTATGGGGTGGATAGTCTAGATACAGAAGGCTGAGGAGCTAGGGTTATTTCCTCTAAGGCATTGAACATTCTTAGTTGCACAAAGAAACTCAGTAATCAATAACTTTCAGTGTGCAATTTATAATGTCCAACATTAACGGAGATTGGAGACTGTTGAAAATGTCACCAATTATCTATATAAAGGCTAGATCCTCCAGGGGTGAAATCAGAAAACAAGTAAGTCTACAACGGTGCATCATCTTTATGAATTCTGATCATATTTTCCTATAACATCAGTGATACACGAGTGGACTTAAAAATTATGTAGCTCAAGGAATAAAAACAGAATATAGAAGAATAATTAAAATATATCCCTTCAGCTGAAGTTTATAAGATGGATAATAGCAGAATGGTCCAGATATAAAGCATAAATGCTTATGCTTTTACTATGCTTGCCCTTTCAGTCTGATCTAAAGGATCACAATATGGGATTGAAATTTTTCATGTGCATGTCATATTCTGAACTCACAAATGAGTTACTCTCTAAACTACCCTGTATCTACTGAGTATTAGATGGGGCAGGTGTCAGTCTTGAACAAAGCCTGAAATGTGCAAAGCTTATTGTAAGACAATGCCGCAATTCTTACAGTGCAAAGATATAATGAATTATAATCCATCTTTTATACAGAGGGGAAAATGTGTCATAGTTGAGAGAACTGTTGAAGGTCACATAAAAAATTTTATATTGAAACCAGGTGTAAAAGTCAAATCTGCTTCCATCCCAGTTTTTCAGTCATTTACTCTTTCCTGGTCTTAATCTTAAGAACAGCTTGTCTAGCTAACAAGGTTGAAGGAATTGCTTTATACATTTTAATAGCATCATTTAGAAAAATGCTGCTTTAATAAAATGCCTTTCTAGTAGACCTGCACTGTAGCATAAGAGAAATGTGTAGATCAGGTAACATGAGAAATGTGTTC
>WAAD01019420.1:14933-29654 GCA_013389945.1 Fregata magnificens | reverse complement strand
CACATGCCAGTCTCTTTGTGGTGGCGTCTTTTATAGTCTAAGCCCCACCTTTGGTTATGCCCCCTTTGAGCTTATATGGCTCTTGTTCCAGAAGTTTCTAAACCTTCTGCGCATATGCCGTTGAGGGGGGTGGTCACGAGGGGTCTTTCGGGCAGTCATAGGCCCCTTCCTCGAATAAATTCTGTGTGACCCCGACCATATTTGGCAAGTTGTTGTGTAAGGCACCACAGAGCCTGGGACTGGGCATCCTCTGACACCACCCCCCCCCACATTGTCCTGTGTGCAGTTGTTACAATGTTTGAGACACCAACTCGAATTTACTCTTTTAGTTGCTCACAGCTTGTATCAGAAATNGGGCGGGCACACATGCCAGTCTCTTTGTGGTGGCGTCTTTTATAGTCTAAGCCCCACCTTTGGTTATGCCCCCTTTGAGCTTATATGGCTCTTGTTCCAGAAGTTTCTAAACCTTCTGCGCATATGCCGTTGAGGGGGGTGGTCACGAGGGGTCTTTCGGGCAGTCATAGGCCCCTTCCTCGAATAAATTCTGTGTGACCCCGACCATATTTGGCAAGTTGTTGTGTAAGGCACCACAGAGCCTGGGACTGGGCATCCTCTGACACCACCCCCCCCCACATTGTCCTGTGTGCAGTTGTTACAATGTTTGAGACACCAACTCGAATTTACTCTTTTAGTTGCTCACAGCTTGTATCAGAAATAGCGTGGCCAGCAGGACTAGGAAGTGATGTGTACTTGGCACTGCTGAGGCCGCACCTCGAATACTGTGTTCAGTTTTGGGCCCCTCACTACAAGAAAGACATTGAGGTGCTGGAGCGTGTCCAGAGAAGGGCAACGAAGCTGGTGAAGGGTCTAGAAAACAAGTCTTATGAGGAGCGGCTGAGAGAACTGGGGTTGTTTAGTCTGGAGAAGAGGAGGTTGAGGGGAGACCTTATCGCTCTCTACAACTACCTGAAAGGAGGTTGTAGTGAAGCAGGCCTTGGACTCTTCTCCCAAGAAACTAGCGATAGGACGAGAGGGAATGGCTTCAAGTTGCGCCAGGGAAGGTTTAGGTTGGACATAAGGAAAAATTCTTCACCAAAAGGGTTGTCAGGCATTGGAACAGACTGCCCGGGAAAGTAGTTGAGTCACCATCCCTGGAGGTATTTAAAAGATGTGTAGATGTGGTGCTTAGGGACATGGCTTAGCGGTGGACTTAGTAGTGTTAGGTTAATGGTTGGACTTGATGATCTTAAGGGTCTTTTCCAACCTAAATGATTCTATGATTCTATGAAATGCCTACTAAAATAGCAACATATAGTCAGACTTACAGCATTGTAATTCCATTATGGCACTAGTGAAGAATAATACAAGAAATCAGAGTTGAAAGTGTTGCTTTTGTTTAAAGGACACAAGCCAGGCACCTTCTACAGATACATGAAGGTCTTCTAGAAACTTCATTTTGGCATCTCAGTAACACCATCCTTGAAAGGCTTTGCATGAGCAGTGGGATTTAAGTAATCTTTGTGATCAGTACACTCAGTGAGGGTGATGTTACTGGCATCAGTAGAAGTGGGACGATGAAGCCCAAAATGAAATATTTCAAGTGCAGATTGAATGTGTGGGGTGTTTTTGTTGGTTTTAGTACTCTTAGTATACCTGACGTTTGTATATTCTGTCTTCAGCTAAGTCTCTGGAACAACCTTATTTTCATCTTTTAGGGTTCCTCACTGCAGTAGCTTAAGAGCCCTGTATGTGCTCAGAGAACAAGGCTCAGCTACCGATACTTTCAAAAGAGCTTTCTTCCTCTGGCATTTGGATTTTTCTGTTCTAGGTTTAGAAGGGGCAGCTAGTTTCCAGTCCATGAACAGTGACACATGAGCAGCTTTGTGGGGGCATTCTTACAACCCAGCCAGAGTGTAGAAAGTACTATAGGTACATGTACACATATAACAGATATTAAATTTGTTTGAAATAACCTTTTTCACTATTTAATGCTTTTTGTTACCTTGAGAACTTAAACAGAGAAAACTTTGCAGTGAAATTTGCTTAATCTCCCTATGCAACAAGCTCTTGAGTATCCCTCACTACCAGGGCGTGAGGTTGAGGTAGGACTGGGTGATAAGTGAAGGACCTTACAGAACTCTGGTTTTACTGATCTAATCTATGGATTAGATAGATGTCACATGACAGAAAACACAATATCCAGCCTAATGACTCGAGCCGCAGTATTTAAATATGAGTATGTCCTTGGAAAGTCTTAACAGTCTCTGTAGATTCTCTATTTGGAGCATCCTTGCAAGGTATGTGGAGGCCTTTGTTCACTTAATAGTCATTCAGCCCTCATTCAGTGTGCAGTGTTGTTGCTGATCTTGCCTTGGGATGAAGGCTTCTGTTCTCCCTGTCTCTGAAATTGTGTGCGTTTCCTTCTTGCAGGGGAGGGAGCTTTGGGGAGAATAGTTTGGTGGCTGCTTCCTGATAAATTTTGCCAGTTGCCTTGCATAACTGTTTTATCAAGTAGCCAGTTCTGTGTCTCATTAAAACTATTAACTCTTTTTGACTTCAGACCTGTTCAGGTGCTGAACAGACTTAGAGCTTTACTTCTGTTGAAACGTAAATCATTCTTTTTTTGCAGAGCAATGCAAATGTGCTTGAAGTAGGAATGCTTCTTTGTCTGAGCAGGCTGAGATAGAAGTCTGTTTGATCATAACTGTGTTACAAAAAATAAAAGACCTGATTTACTGCATGAGGCTCTGGATTATGTGCAGAAATACTAATCACTTGACAGATTTCAGGTTTCTCTTCTCTGGGTTGCTGAGCTTGCTTCACTAAGTGTAGGGTGGCCTTTACAGCAACAAGGGCACTTGTACATTTTCTGGATTTTGGGCATAGGCATTCAAGCTTAGCTGTGGCCCACAGACATCAGTTTACCAAATTGCTTGGCTACAGATGGTCTCAAGTTAGCTGTATAACTGATTAACACAAAGAAAAACCACTGGAAAATTCCAGTCAGACAGCACCAGGGGGAACGTAGGAAATCAAAATGGCAAGTATTGTCTGTGTGTGTGAGACAGACAGAAGGATTGACACAGCATCAAACCAACTGGGACACACCAAACATTGAAAACTAATGTAGTACTGTTCAGGGTATGTCTGCATACTCCAAAGGAGGAATTGATGCAGTGGGAGGGGGAGAAGGGAAGACTTTTGTCTTATACAACTGGTATGGAGAGGTGAGGCTAGTGAGGGTAGAGGTTTTATTGGGATTGTCTGTAATCAGCGGTTTATTTAACCTCTAGCTCTTACTTCAAAGCAGAGGGGCAGGAAAAAAAAGCTGTTGTGCAGAAGTGTGCTGGTTAACTGAAATTAAAATGTGAGGTTGCTGTAGAGTAGATTTTAAGGAAAAAGTGTAATGTTAGATTGAAAATGCCTTCTAATATGTTTTGGAGTACTCTGAATCTTGTAGCAGGCTGCTTAAATCACAGACTGTAAGTAATTTTGATGTAATCAGTCAATGATGAAGGTAGTGATTAAAATACCTATTCCTGGTGCAAAATTGCCTTTGGCCTTTTCAAGAAGTCTCTCCCCTCTGAAACTGTACAGGAAGTAGCATGTCTGTTTCTAATACTTATAGGTAATTCCTCATTATACTTTTATTTTAGGAAAAGCAACTAGACACTCCAAACTTGGTCTGCCAAATAGCCTAATTCGTCCCTTCAAGTAAGACTGGAGGACCTGCTCTTTCTGTTGTGGCTTATTCAAATAAGTGTAAAGGTTTAACAGGCCAGTTGTAATCTTAAAATAATGAGTAATTGCTTTATGCTCCTGGTTTCTGTATTGGAAGTCACTCTTCAAAGGCATGTCTTTGAGTATCTTTCAGTCTTGCTTTGTTTCTCCATGGGTGCGTTTTCTAGCAACAGTGCACTAGAAGTGTCAAATCTCCCAGTTCTTAGGCCTAACGGATCCAGGACTCCATAGCAGTTATTTGACTAGTTGTTCTTCCTGGTCGTGCATCTGTCATCTCACTGCCTGTTGTGTTGATGGCTGATAAAGCACTAAATAAATCAGTGCTTTTAAAGCAGTCTCACACAGCTAATCCTGGCAACACATCCAACAAGTGTACAATACCCCGACAAGGGTCATACAGTCACTGTAAAAGGAGTGATGAGAATATTGTGCGTGGGAGAAGCTGAGTTCTCTTGTACTTTTCCATGATTTTGCACAGTGTCATCCTGGTTGTGCCGTAGTGGGTAGCATTGTGGGAATTACTTGGCACTTACACTTCTCTGTGACTTCAGGGTGCATTCCAGAGTGTTAAGAAACCATCAGGCAGGAGGGAGTTGTGATGCTTAATTAAATATAAAGCCTTTTCCTTTCCTGACCTTGTGGCTGTTGCCACATGCTAATAGTCTTGCTTCCAGGCCAACCTAAGAGCAAATTTAACCATTGCCATCTGGTAAAATGTTCCTTTAAGCATGTGTACAGACTATTTTCGTTAAGGCATGAGTTGAGGACAACTGTCAAGCTCTGAGGTAGTGGGCAGTCCCAGAGATGTTCAGCTGCAAAATGGAAAAGGGATTTAAATGATGATTTTTCTTCCACTAACTTCGCTTTTTTTTTCCCCTCCCCCCCTCCCAGATAACTATTATCTTCAAATCATACCAAGACTGTACAGATCAGAAAGTGTACCAAGCAGTGACTGATGACTTGCCAGCAGCTTTTGTTGATGGTACAACAAGTGGAGGTGATGGGAACAGCAAGAGCTTGCAAATTGTGGAGAAAGTCAGTAGCAAATACATCGAAATGCATGCCAAGTACATTGGGACCACGGTGTATATACGCCAGCTTGGGCACTACTTAACATTGGCTATTCGCATGCCTCAAGAGTTGGTCATGGCCTACGAGGAGAGCCAGGATCTGCAGCTCTGTGTGAACGGTTGCCCTTCAAGTGAACGTATTGATGATAGTGGCCACCTACCGTTGCCTGTGATGGGGCAGTTGCTCCCTCAGGGTGGTGCTGCTCACCCCTGGTCAGTGTACACACTGGAAACTGCCACTACCAAATGCCATGAGAAGATGCTGGTGAAGGACATCTATTTTTACTCATGTGTATTTGACCTACTCACCACTGGTGATGCTAACTTCACGGCTGCTGCTCACAGTGCCTTGCAGGATGTGGAAGCGCTGCACCCCAGAAAAGAGCATTGGCATATCTTTCCCAGCAGTAGAGGTGGTGGTGTGGGCAGGGGTAGCAAATTCTGTGTTGGTCTTGGACTTGCTTGGTCCTTGTTGTGTTTTTGTAGGTTTTATTGTCTATAACAAAGTTTTGAAATATATATTGTCATAATATATTGAGTAAAGATGAGTATATATGTATATACCATGTATATGAAGCGATGTTTTGTCTTGGGACACCCACCAGATTGTACATATTGTGTTAACTGTTTTCATGTATGTTTGATGTAGTATTCTTTCTATCTATTCGTTTTGCAGTTGGTGAAATGTTTTATAATGTCTCTGTGTTGGGACCTGATAGAAAGCACTTTATTTTTTATATATTAAGTATTTATGTGTGTATCTGAGTAACTATGTATTATACATATGAACATGTGCATACAATACTCAGTGCTCCCTCTAAGTACTACTTGGTTTAACAAATTTTTTTAGCTGGATTAATTTGTGAGTTCTTTCTATCATTTCTCTTACTCTAAGAGACAGCATGTCTCGTGTCCTGTAATGACACTGGTGATTTGCTGGGTTCACTAATTAAAATCATTAAGAATGGAATCGTATTCTGTCCCTCAAACAAATGGCCATCCGTTCTTTGGAGGGAGAGAGTGAAGTTCTTCCCATTAGCTGAGATGACCATCTTGGATAACATGGATTACAGAACCTTCTGTGTAATTCTGACGTTTCCTAGCTTCATGGCACAAGTTTCAAAAAGGGAAATGGAAGGGAAGGAAAGAAAAGGGAATGCGTTGGAGTGAGACTTACATAGCTTTACAGAAACAGTGGGAAGTTCATTTTAAAAGATATTAATGGTCTAGTTATGTAAGCATGTCAGGTAACTATTGCAGTTGCCTCTAACCTGGAGGGTTATGTCATTCTCCAAGGTGGACTGGAGAAATCACAAGCCTGAATTCTGTTGCTTGCTTAGGTGCTAATTCTGTCTATACATTCAGAAGGAGGAGGGAAATGAGGCCACAGGCCCTGACTACATTTACTGAGGAGCTAGGAGAATGATTTGGTGGCCTGAAGGTTGGGTTTACTTAGTGCCTTAATCTGCTGCAAGAAGTGGAAACTTTTAATACATGCTGCAATAACCCCATCTCCAAGGTGGGCTTATTTCACTCTTAAAACTGTTCATCTGAAACTGGACTGATATGTTAGAAGTGCTATCTGAATAAGACTCAAACAGCACTTGCCATTGTTAAGCAAACTTGAGCTAGTTTGCCTTGATGGAGGGAGGTGGAGTTTATTCATGGAATGAAAGCTCCTCGTTTTTATGAAGACTCTTCTGGCTAGCTTAGGTGCTGTTGACTGGTAAGGCAGCAGTAGTCTTCTCAAAGAAACTAATTCCCTGTATGGCTGGGTAGCTGCATGCAGGTGTTATTCTGGGAATACCTGAGATGAAAGTAGTCAGAACTGAGTTGAGGCTGAAGGTAAAAATTTATTGTAGACTAGACTATTGGCAGCTTGTTCTATCTGTGCTGTCTGATGGTGCTGTTTCAGATGAGTTAGACTTGTGGATTTATGATATGTCTGATAATGTGGCTCCTGTGGTTTCACCTGATGGTGACAGGCTTCTCCCTAATTTGTGTGGATGAAATTCCTCATTAGTGCTCTGAATTTAATGTTCTCATGGCTGAAAGCTGATGGATGAACCTAGTGTTGCTTGCAGTGGTGCACATACTTACTGGGCAGGCACCACCTATGAGTTAATTTCCTCTGCCCCTGGATCCTGTATGTATATACATATATATGCTATATATATGTATACTAACATTGAGTTGTGAGCCTCTCAGATAAATAATATTTTACAAATGTAGTAATTCCTCTAAAGAGTTTTCCATTTGTTCTGCTGTGGGATTTCTTGAGAAAATGTTATTTGCACATGTTCATTCTTAAATTGTCATCGCCAAGAGAACTTTAGTTAATGCCAAACGTGGATATTTTGAAGCTAGTGAATGGTCTCTGGGGAGAACTTAAACTTAGAGTGAACACTTTTTTCCACAGGCCCTCCAAATGGCTGTCTTTTAGAAGGCTACATATATTTTTTTTTGCATGCTTGGAAACCCCACAATGTGTCAGTCTTTACAAAACCTTTTAGATGTGGTTCATGAATATACCAGTAAGTATATGTTTGTGGAAAAGAGTGGCTGTGCAGTGTGTAAATACTTTAAATTATTATGATAGAAGAATAAAGTTGCCTACCCTGCTGAGGAACGTCTGTAATGTGGTGTTAGTGACCCCTGGTGGGGTGCAGAGAAATTGGGGATGTGGGGCACATACTGGGCAGGCAATCCATAAACAAAGCCCCAATTTGTTTTCTAGCCATCACTTGCTGGATAGGAATGTGCTGAGTACAATTGTTATACTTCCTTGCAGATGCTTGTTTCTCATCTGCTAAATAAGCTGTGTAGTGAAATGTATGACCAGCAGCTGCAAACCAGGCCAGTTTATTGAAGAGGCAGTGTATGAGAAACCAACAGCAGGAACCATTCCCTCAGGATCCCACTTGTACAGTTCCTTTGCAGTGTTTGTGGAGATATTTAAAAGAGCTTTAACACAGTGATCTGATATTGCTGCATTCATCTTGAGAGGCGTTATGAAAATCCTCTTTTAAAGTTACTGGAGAACTCTCAGACCAGAAGAACCCTGGAAGAGAAAATTACTTGCTGTAAAACTGAAGAAGAGATTGAGGCATTGAAAGAAGAAATGATATAGAAGAGTCCATAAGATTACAGAACTTTGTATAACAAGATGATCTGCTAAGTATACATGGGAGCTGTAATATTTCAGCTGCAGGGCTAATCACACAGTATGAAGGTAAATTGAAAGTGCCAAAACTTAAAACAAGTTGTGTCAGACACACACCGAGAAGGATAGATCTAATAAACACAACTTTGAGCGTTGTTTTGCTAAGCTTGTGTTACAGCTAGAATTTGAGGTGTGTGGGGAACAATCTTAGGCAAGCAGTAGATAGATCATTGAAATGCTTTGTGGAAACAACTATAGAAAGCAAAGGGAGCTTTAAATATGTATATGTTTAGTGTATACAGGTGGCCATTGTATATGTAAGAGCTTACTTTCAAAGGTCTTGATCTACCACCACAAGCTCTGCAGAAGGCAATATGGCATGATCATCAGTACTTTAATGCAACAATTAGTAATCTCTTACTGATGCTATCTGTTATGGGCCTCTGTCTTAACAAAGTTGTCCGATACCTTGCATATTAGTGGCTTATTCAAAAGGTTAAGTATCTTCTAGAGCATTTCTAACCAGAGTATTTCCTAATCCTCTGCTAACAGAGCTCTTAGCAGCAGCTGAGCATAGTTCTCTGTAGTTGTGGAGTCTGACGACTTCCCTAGGAAGCATGTCACAGAACTGAGCAGAGAACCAGGTGCTTAATCCTTCATTTTGTATGAATCGGCTCATATGGCTCCTGAACCTGAGGGTATTACAAAAGGAAGTAGTATGCTCAACTGAATGTCAAAGCAAAAATTTTTTTTCCTCTCTTCCTGGAAAACCTGGCTGGAAGAATAATCTGCATAGAGCACCTGTTAAATGGAACACAACCTGAGAGAATGCAGGGTCTTGAAAAGAATCTGGCTTTTGTTCTTGTGGTCAAGTTAGGGCCCTTCAGTAGTGCATTTCCTTTCAAACTGCTGCTGTACTGCCAGAAAATAGATCACAAGCTATTTACATTCTCTTACCTTAGCATTATGGATACCGTGCATTTGTTTTATGGGTTTTGAGGATGTGCAGGTGGCTATTTACTTACACATGCCTTGAAGTGAAGAAAGCTTTGCACTGCCTAATGAGGGTTTCATTAGTGGACGTGTTTAGTAAAAAAAAAGCTCAAGTGGCTTGGGGCTTTCTTCTCTTTTGACAGACTCATCACACAGTTTCAAATCTTGCATTCATTTTCTTCATGTAAATACAGCTGTGGTGTTTTACACTGAAATTTTCATGCTTTGGGTTGTTTTAATTACCATCTGTCTTGGCTGATATAAACTGTATTCCTTTCTCTCTTTCTCTATTCTAGCTATTAAAGACTGCTATCTATACAATGCCCAGACATGACTAGTAATGACTTCCTTTTTTTAGAAGGTATTCTTTGTTGTTGTTTACAAGATAAGCGTTCTCTGTGTTGTGCTGCTAGTTCTCTCCATCTATATTCAAAACAAACAAGGATTGTGTGGATCAGTGTTGTTCATTAGGTTTTATCATTCTTATTAATTAGCTTGTTTTGGAGAGCAGCATAGCCACAGATCAAGTACGAGTATGCAGGTAAATTAATTGTGATGCTGATGTAAAACAATTCCATCTGATCTGATTCAGAATTCTTTTAGTCTATGTTTGTAAATTACTTTTCATTGAAATTAAAAGCTGCTGATTAGTAAATCAACTGTGAACAGTAAGATTGATTACAGACTTTGGATACATGCAGGGGTATGCATCAGAACAGATAACTAGATATTAAAAGGACTTACTGGCACTCCACATATGACACATTAATTTTTATTTATAGGAATTATTTTCATGATTACTGCAGTTTTAAAGCTTAATTTCCACTTTTTTTTACACCATAACAGTAGAAGAATAATCCATTATATACACAAAACGTGTGTGTCATTGATTCTAGTATGTGCTAGACAGGGTCTAGAAAAGATTGGGTCTACAAAAGATTTTATATGTCTAGTTGGTGTGTGAAGTATTTAAATCCAAAACTGAGATACACAGTAAAGTCACCTCAGCTTGAACCCAAACATTTCTTTAAGATCTCTACCTCTCTCTTCTTAATCTAGTAAAGTCCCTCAAGGAACCTGTATTTTTGCTGCTGAGCAGAGAAGAAAAATGCAGTCTTGAGGGTTGTATGTGCACCCTAGCCAGATTCAGATGTTGTTCATCTGCGTGGTTTACTTGCAGGACTTTTTTGGCCTGGACCTGACCTGCTCACTTATTTTTGGCAGATGATGGTAAGAGTTGTTTATAATGTAGTGGTGGTAAGCATTCTGCTGGAGTTTGGGAGAGGCAAGTTAAAATTCCTCTTCTGCCTCGATCTTTCACATCTTGTGAGAGTGCCAGTGCCCTAACAGCTGGGAGCTATTATCAAATAAATGCCATTCTGTGTTGTTATAAAGTGATAGCTTTATCCAAACAAGGTCTTAGGTGCCTTGAAAGAGATTAGGAGGCATACTTTACGCTTGAGAGTTAATTCACCTAAATTCAATAAACTAAACATGTAGGCCTTCTCTGTAGTCAGTGGAGTAAATGGCAATATTGTAGGTTGGATTGAATTGTCTTCTGGAGGTGCCTACTGATACCCTTCAGTAGAGGGGAAACCCAGGCAACTAATTTTTAAATAGCTGAAGTCAGATGAAATTAGTCCAGCCCCGATGGGTACATTTTAAATTCCAGCCTAGGTTCCTATTCAGGGACTACCTATGTTTGCTGGAGACAAGCCAGCTGACCCAGCATTTCTTGCACAGCACCACATCTGTCTCCCAGGCCTGGCTGATGGATGTGGCCTCTGAAAGCCTCACACCTGACCTTGGCCTGGCCGGTACACTGAAACTTTCAATATTTGATTTCCCTTGAAAGCATAGCTGAAAAAGGTGAGAAGCCCACCCCATCCTTTCTGTACTCGTCCCTTCTCCCCTCCCAAAGCAGCTCTATGCAAAAAAACCAAACAAACAGGAGTCAGGGGACAAAGAGGAAAGAAGAAATTAAGTGGGATCATAGTGGGTAAGGCTTCTAATCTTAATTTTGGCCTTTTAATTCCCAGACTGTTTACATTTTCCAATGAATGACACAAAATATATTATTTTATCTTCTAGGCTGTCCTTCGTGTGTCCCTTGCTGCCATTTACCATACAAGTGTTTTACAGGAAGCAAAACAGTTTCAACAGGTGAGATTGCCAAAACCCTTAAATACCCTGGCAGCCAAACTGTTAATGTATTTTACTAGAAAATAAGAGATCTATGTTTGTTGGAATCCCCACTCTAAATTATGTAAATTATGTTTAAAGAAAGGTTTCCTTCCTTCTTGGATGACTGTAATAATCATTATCCTACTGCATTATCCTACTGGGTTTATCAGCTTTTATCCGGCAGTGGTAAATGAAAGTGCAAGCTGCCTACTTAGCTGGGAACTCTGGTGGAGAGCACTACCTCTAAGCTGGAGTTGTCAAGTCAAGTCCTATGAGAATTTTACCCCAGTATTTCCTACTGGACAGCTAAAAGCTACAAACCCCTGCTGTGGATCCCGACAGTCTTACTTGCTCCAAGGTATCTCACTCTCAAAAAGTCTAACTAGGTAGCAGTGCAACCCAAATATCTGCATGCTGTGTTTCTTAGCACTGCAGTGCTTGAACAGTAGGTCCAGTATATGATTTAAGTGATTTTAAAAGCTAGCTCACTCCTAAGATCATTGCAGATGCCTGTAACAGCCTCAATACAAATAGCTCACTACCTGGCTATATCTGATCAAATCCTTTAACATGGTGCCCCTTTTATAAGAACCCCAGCAGCTGTCCTTTCTCAGAACAAATGCTCAGCTTTGTCATACCAGTCTGTTTGGAAGCGTATGAGACCTGCCTTCAAAGACTGCATTAGGATTGCAACACATCACTCCCACTTTCTATAGGTGGGGTAGCATCTCATGTCAGAGGAATAACTCTCTGTCTAACCTTGTCTCTCTGTAGAGATAGCCCAACAGTGGCAAACCCTCCTGGTGGCTAGGACAAGTTAAAAAGTAATGTAATGTACACCACTGTCTGTGGTGGCATCTCTAATCCCTTTGTCCTGACCTTGATGCAGTGCCAGTGGTTTGGCATGACCTGCCTTCATCTAGTCCTTGCTTCTTCAGGTGCTGCCAATCATCTCTTCCTAGCTTGCTTAAAACACAATGAACTAATTCCCTGTAAAATAAGTAAGTTGATACTAAGCTATGAGAGATAGGTGATACCAGAACAGACTTTTTGAAAAAATGAAGTTTGGTTTGGTTTTTTTTTTTTTTTATTTAGTAATTTTACAATACTTCAGCAATTATAAATCCTGTAAAAAGGCCCTAATAGTTAAATTGTGGCTTGCCTAAGTAGTGTTTGTGATTCTTTGGAATGCCACTGTTCCAGAATTTTTTTTTTTAATGTGCGTATAAAAAAGTCACAAGTCTCACGTCTTCTTGCAAATGAGATGGCCTTTATGTATGCTAGAGAGATAGTCCCACTGGGAAATCAGATATAGATATTCCTCTATAATAAGAATAATGGATGAAAAATAATTTCAGATGTGTCTACAGCAAACACAGTCTTCTGTCCTCTCCCCACAACTACTTAAGGCTTCTCAGTCAAAAAATATAAAGTCGTTCAGTGGTGACCCTCTGTGTTTGAATCCTTGAAAGTTTTCTACAAGTAGACATGCATGTTCATTGACAGAAGTGCTAAGAGTTTCTTCTTTGTTGGCAGGGCTTCAGCTAACCCTTGTAAGATTGTGGATTACTTTTTGGCTTTCTCTAGATGCCTTGTTTTTTATTGTTGACCTCTTCAGAAAAACTGGTAATTCTGATGTGGCTGTTTCACTGACTGAAATAGAGGACCCTTACAAATGGAAACACTTTCTACTTCTGGGTGTAGACTCTGGTAAAACATCTAACTTCACAATTATGAAAAACAAGCCTAATAATAGAACTTTGTTCAAAAAAGTGTTAGGATATTGCTCCTACATTGTCTGATGGGACCAGAAGTGTATAGTGAAATCTCTAGTTCTGCACATTTCAGAGGATTTTGCTTTGGCTTAGTTCTACACTGGCTCTAACAGAGCAAACAGCTTTCAGCAGCTGGAGTGCATTACATGATCTTCTGGAACACTTCTTCCCATTTAGTTTCGCCAGGAAAGATCCGTTTCATCCAGTCAGAGATGTGAACCAAAGCATGGTAAGAGGGAAGTGGGGATAAGGAGGTTCACTTCAAAACTGAAAATCTTATCAGCTTTTTCAATATTAAGAAAAGATCACTTGCCGGTAGCGCTAACCATTATAATGCAAATCCTTAAAATCAACATGTTATGTAATATCTCTCTGGGTAAAAAACAACACCCAAAACCTGCAACCCCACAATCTAAAAGCTGTTTGTCTATAGGTGTACTAGTTAGTCTAATGACAAGAAGTAAAAAACTTCCCAATTTCAGCTTTGCTCAGAGGATATTTTTACTGGGTATTTAAACTGCCAGTAAGTATATTGGCCTCTGGTGGAGTACTTGCCTTAAATATAGAGTTAACTGCAGTTTAATTGTGGACAATAAAGGTTATCTGACAGTCATTAATGAAACTTCCCCATATAACTATTTAAGTGGGGTTTTTTTCACTAATTTCCCATCAGCAGGGTTCTTGGAGATCAAGTGTGCATATGGATCAGTATGTGTATTTAGAGAGTCTGCTTGATTTTTAGGATTTCGCGATTTTCAGGATATCATTTTCTAACGTGCCAGAGTGACGTTATTTGGTGGTTTAGATCCTCTGAGACAATTAGGCATTTCTCCATCTTGAATAAAGAGCATATCCAATCTATATCACCTCTGTTCCTTATCCACAGAGTAAGCATTCAGTCTATCCTCCTTATAAAGGGGGAATACAATTCTTCCATTCTTTATTTATTTCACCCATTTCACATAACTTCTTTGAATATAGGGATTAGAGTATCGTGCCTCAGCTTTGGCTGGAGCACTGCATCCCTGAATCTCGGGGAAGCTCTTTCCCCTGCCTGTGCCCTCCAAAGCTTTGTTTCAAGCTCATAGCACTGACTATTAACTGCATTTTTCTATAAAGGATCAAAACAAGTCTCATAACTTCCTTACACTGAGTGCCTTATCCTATCAAGGAAGCAACAGAGGTAGAGTTACTATCTATAGGTTTTCAGCAATGCGTTCCTGCTCCAACAACCACAAAGGTAATTCAAATAAGCAGATATGCGGCCCACAAGAAAAATTTCATATTTCATTGTGAAATTAACAGAGCTTTGTACACTTAAAGATTTTCTACCTAGACTGGAAGAAATTCACAGCATAGCCTTCTACACATAGATAATACCTATCCCATTTCTGGGGTTATGTCAAGAATCATAGAATCATTGAGGTTGGAAAAGACCTCTAAGATCATCAAGTCCAACATCACCATGCCTCATAAACTAGGCCCTGGAGTGCCACGTCTACACCTTTTTTGAACACCTCCAGGGTTGATGACTCCACCACCTCTCTGGGCAGGCTGTTCCAATGCTTAACCACTCTTTCAGTAAAGAAATTCTTCCTGATATCCAATCTAAACCTCCCCTGACACAACTTGAGGCCATTTCCTCTCGTCCTGTCGCTAGTTTCTTGGGAGAAGAGTCCAACACCCGCTTCACTACAACCTTTCAGGTAGTTGTAGAGACCGATAAGGTCTCCCCTCAGCCTCCTCTTCTCCAAACTAAACAACCCCATTTCCCTCAGCCGCTCCTCATAAGACT
>WAAD01019410.1:4683-14769 GCA_013389945.1 Fregata magnificens | reverse complement strand
CAAAGTGTCCATGTATGGCTCCACAGTTTTACTTTCCCTGCTAGTCATGGCAAAACTTATGAAGTGTCTCTAGGAGATGCCCCTTCAGCTTCAGTTATGTTCCAGTAGTAGAATCACAGGTGGTTTTTGCCTATATTGAGGAACCCACTGAAAAAGCAAGACTTTTTCTTCCTCAGAAGTCACATCTTCATATCAGTGTTCTGGAGCTGAACCACACAGAACATGCATCAAACTTTTTTTTAGAGACTTTGAGGTACTGCATACCATTACTATGGGGCTTTACATGAATCAGTGATACAGAAAGGGTCAGTCTTCCCAGTTGATTTCTTCAAAACCCAGAACATACTTCCTGAGCCATGCCAGCCAGGGAGGTAGTGAATGAGAGATTTGGAATTACGTTCTCAGCCTGCCCTTTGAGACTGGGGACTCCTCCAAATTGTTTTCTTCATCCTGAATTTAAAAAAGAAATGTCAGTCTGTTACTTTTGAGACCAGTCTGTCTCTGGACTTATTAATTACCTCATTCAGAAATAATTACCTTATTTGGTGATTTACATTTTCTACAGTCTCGCTTTTTCTAAGAATACCAAAAAATTGCTGATGTAATTATAATTGTTCCAACTCTGGTCAGCCTGTTTGTGGGACTTGCTCCTTCTTTTATTGCTGATGCCTTGAACTTTGCCCTAGGTCTTTTATCTGCTCTCGCAAGACTCAAATTGGTACCTTCACTTGAACCTTTGCACTTTTTTTCTTAAAACTGCATAGTAGATACTTCTTGTACTTGAAGCAAGTTGCTGTTCTTTGGAAAAAACACATTGACGGTAGCAGGAAGAAGTTTGCTAGCTGCTCTTGAATGGTGAAGTGGACACTGAGAGACTACCGAAAATGGCTTTTATTCACTTTGGTTAGGACGGTGAACGAGATTCAGACCTTCAGAGCTAATCCTCTTTACATACACTGTGCTTATGATAAGGTTACCCATTTTACATGCTCCAGATTCTTTCCTAAAGTAATCTTTGGGTTTCTTGAGTTAGGAAATTAATCTCTGCTTTTTCTTAAAGCAGTTCTGTACAAGGTTGACTCATCTGTTCATACTCTGAACATCAGGTATGGTTTGCCTTTTGTTTGAATTGAACAGACTCTTCATCTCTACAGCAGATGAGTCCAAATGTGCAGCTGTACTGTCCCCAAGACTGTCCACTGGATTTATGAATGTGCTGCAGAAAAACCATCAAATGTTGTCTGAGCATAATCCCTGAAGGCTCAAGTGACACTAGTGCCTCTGAAGAGTACCTTTATCCATTAGACCTGCGGAATAACCACAGAAATTTATCCACTTTTTTACCTGTGTTATCCTAGAAGCTTCTAACTGATGCTGCTTTGTCACAGTGGTCTTCTGGTTTTAATTCTCCTGGGACATTGCAAGCAACGACCAGGTAATCTGCGCAAGTTGAGATGTGCTGTTCCTGTATTCACAGAGTGAGCGTGCACATGGACAGTCACTCAGAGAAGAAAGGAAGGTTACTCATTAGTAAGTGGAAGTTCTTTGAGATGTGTTATCTATAAGCACATTTCTTACTCCTTTTCTTGTCTCTCCTGGAGTTCCACTGGTAGAATTTAGGAATTGTTTGGTTGAGAGGAAATAAGGTTATGATGCTGTTTGTCCATTTAAGTTTTGCATGTGATGTACCATGAGCCTTTAGGTTGCTGGTCACAGGTGAGTGGTATGTGCTCACCTATTGTGTGAACATGCATGCAAACTACATTTTTAAGAAACTTCCTTTAATTTGATACTGATTTTTGATATTATGCCAAGCATAATAGAAGGCTTGAATTTTATTTCAGCGCACTCCTATGTCTTTAGGTCTTTAGGCACATATATGCATCATATCTGTGATTTTGTAAGTACTAGGAGTCAAAGTTAGTCCAAGTGCTGATGTGCGCTAACAAGACTTGGTTTGTGTTTTTACCATCTCAGCCATGTGTCTGCAAACACACTGGACTCTTCAGTTAACTGCCTCTGTGGGTTCCTTCCAGGCAACAGTTTAGGTTGTCTGTGCTAAGGATGTGGAGTGTCTCTGAAAGCCTGCCATTTCACTTTCAAGAGAGAATTCTAGAATTTCGTACATAAATCCTCTGATTCATTGCAAAACATAATCTTCACATTAAAGTTACGAGCTTTCTGGTTAGAATTATGATTGTCTATACACCAAACCTATAAAACGGCTTGTACAAGCACTTGACTTGCTGTATTTGGTGTTAGCAGCAGAGATGCTAACTTTAAAGAGCTGACTCTTGTGAACCAATTGACCTTTGTCTGGCAACTATCCAGAAATATAAAGTGTTATTTCCTGATGAAGTTCTTTGGTGTAAGGAAGCTTCACTGGGTGATGTTTTAGTACAGAAGTATAAATAATGCACTGCCAAATTACCCAAGTTGCCGTCATTCCTGAAAAAAAAATGGCTGTAAGTATCAGTGGCATTTTGAAATCTGTGGTGGCTTTATGAGGAATTTCACATTCCCATTCTCTGTCCTTAAAGCTGTAGCATTCTAAAGCTTACAATATATTGTTGCATATTCGTGCATATAGTGTGGTGGTTCAATGTGGGGCATCTTATGGATGCAAAAATATCTGATGAGAGCAAAATTTGTGTTTGAATTAACTTCCAGTTTCCAAACAGTGAAGCAAGATAAGAGTACTTTCCAGCGAAGACAGTGGAATATTACTAATGTTTCTGTATAGACAATGATTACTGAAGCTCCAGCCTGTTAGTTTCCTGTGCTGAATTTTAAGGATATCATCAAACTATGCATCGCATCTTCCCTTAATCCTGCTTTAAAGGTGTATCATGTTAAGCACTAAGCGAAGGAGTGAAGTCTAAACGTCACTGATATTTAGTACATTTCAGTGTTGACTGTTGCGTACACCAAATGATCAAAAAGGCCTTGTTGCTGTGTGGAATATTACATTGCTATATTAGCATCTGTGAGAACCTTTGATAGATGGGTAAGCTTGTTAAAGACTGCATAGAACAATGTATTTTTCTTCATTGACACTGCTGCCAAATAAATGGGAGTTCTGAGTAATGCCATTTACAACATTTTAAAGATGTTTAGGTTGCAAATTCAGACTTAATCTAGACATGTCATAGAGCAAATTATCATTCTACTACAAGATCCAATTTGCCGGTCCTTCAGGACTGCAGCATCTATGACACATTGTACAACGGTGTTAATGCCATCTTCTGCGCAGGTTGTTCTCCCCCTGCTGGGTGCTCTCCAAGTTTCATGTGTGATGATAAAAGAAAGACACTTTAACTTATCACAGCTCGAAGTAAAAAGATACTCACTACAGTACTGCTGCCTGCTACTGTTATGGGCTGCCAGAGGGCTTCACATGCCGCTCTTGTTGTCTTCTATTTCTGCATCTGCATTTATTTCTGTTTGTACATCTAGCTGCCAGAAATAAAGGTGAACCTTGCTGTTGTGTTCATATTGAAAAGTAGATTCTCCTTTTTCCAGGTAACCCTTCTTCTGTTCCACTGACAGTCCACTTATCTTAATCTAGATTACCTAACTCAAGTGATTAAAGGTAAAATTTGAATGAAAACGAAAATAGCTTCTTCAGACGCTTACAGTCGTTGTGCCAAGTCATGAGAAAACTAGAAGTCTCTTATCTTCACCAAGATTTTCCTCAAATTTTGTAACTCGAATTTGTCTATTTGACTTAAATGCATACTTTTCTGTTAGTGGGACATACTAGTAACAAAGATTATTGGTTGAGAACGGGTACTTGCCTATGAGTAGCTCTTCTTTAACTGAATTATATAACTTAGAAAACCTGCTTTTCTTTCTCCTTTCTAAAGCTGAAGAATTTAGTTATTATGCACCTAGAATCTTTCCTGGTTCTCTTTAAAGCTCCTTTATTTTTCTTTCTCTCTTTTTCTCTGTCTCAATCTCCTTCCTCTCCTGCTCCTTAAGGCCTTGGAATATCTTTTCAAGTTCATAGTCCAATCTCGGATCCTTTACTCCAGAGCTACTTGTGGAATGGAGGAGGAACAGTTCCGCTCCAGCATCCAGGAGCTTTTCCAGTCCATCAGATTTGTGCTCAGCTTGGACAGCAGGAGCTCTGAGACTCTCATCTTCACACAGGTTTGCTATTTTCTACACTTTAACTGGCAAACCAAAAGGCAGCTATTTTCTGCACAGGTAGTATATATGGGCACATGACGATTAAATACAGGTTAGTAGAGTTTTCCCCCTCTTACAGGCTGATGATACTGGAAAACAACATAGCCAATTAATGTTATTAGGCAGTAGCTTTGCACCACTTCACAGATACAGGTGAGCTGAACTGTGGACTCTCCAGAGGAAAGTGACTTGTCACATGAGAATACAATTTTTGCTCTTCACAAAAGTAAACTGTATTTTCAAGTCTCTCATTCATATATATGTCTTACTGTTGGCCTCAGGAAATTTTACATCCTTAATTGTAGTAGCTCAAGTCAATACTTAGGGTCATAGCAACATCAGAGTAGAGAAGTTCAATTGATGTACTCACAGTCAGATAAACTTAATTCCAGCATACTCTAAAATTACGGTCAGAATCATATGCAGCCTGACCACAAGCATACTGTGATGCCCACACTCACATTTAATACATTGTTTTGAATATGGCTCAGATGACTTCATGAAGACTTCTTGTGGGCTTAAGATACTACTCAAAGTGAGTAAGGATGCTGTGAATTTTTGTTTCACGTTTTAAAGACCACTGTACTACATTACATACTTCTGTGTTTAAAAGTTTTAAATAGTAATGTCAAATGTGTTGTGTGTGCCTCAGCTCAGAGAATGTCAAAATGGGCCACCTAGAACTTCCTGGTAATACGAAGGTGATTTGTAATCACTAATTTACTATCTACAGATGTTTTGAACACCTACTGTAGTTTGCCAAAGAAGCAGTTGCTGTGACCGTTGCAACAGAACAGAGTGACTCCACTGGTGAGGGAAGCTGCCAGCAATGTGATCTCTTTCTTAAGAAGCTGCTCTGAAAGATTTTTAGAACAGCTGCTCTAATCTTTTATTTAATCACCCATTAGTGGGTATAATGAGATGAGCCACAAACATCAGAAATCAGTGCTCAGGATTTTGCAGGCAAAGTGACAGTGAGTGGAAACAGCATCTTATGAATGCAGGCTGTTTAGGGTTCTTTGTTTTTTAGTTGGGTTGATCACAAATGCAGAGGGACACTAGATTTGAGGATGCGGTTATTTTCCCTTTTTCTCTTTGTCTCTTTTTTTCCTCCTTTCTCTCATTATGGTATTTCTTACTTTGGACTTTTGTAATTTGTAAAGCCTGTCCTTGTTTAATCTTTGAAAAGTTTACTTTTTGTTTCCCCCTTGCCACTATGTTGCCCCTTGATCCCACTTGCCCCATAGGCCTCTCAGCCTGGAGGGCAGGCAAGCGGAGCCGGGACATGTGCCCCACAAAAATGTGGTGGTACTTCAAGGCCGTCATTTAATTCTGTAAGTAACGATCCCCAGAACTGCACAAGTATTTTGTCATGGATGTTCCAAATTAATCCCTTTTCCCTACTGCAAACCCTCTTTTCCTGCATATAAACTGGAATTTAATGTTTAAGTGGCTGGTACTTTAAAACTAGGAAATGTGGAATATTTCAGTAATTAATGGAACAGCTTATGGCATCCACACACTGAAAAGACAGTACTGAGGGCGTATACAAGATTATGTATGTCAAATTGTTCAGGAGAGCCAAGGAGATTATGTACTAGTTCTGGAAATCTGGACAACTGTTAAATATCTACAGAAATGCTTGAGGCCCTAGCAAACGTAATTTTCTTCACACTTGTCCTCTTATCCAGGATATTAGAAAGATCTCAATATAGTTCTTTCCAGCACTGAGATTAAAACTGATTATGTCCTTCCTTCTAGGCAATTAGTTTGACATGAGTAATGTTCCAGCATATTTTGAGGTTTTGTACAGAAAAAGGGCCCTTCAAGGAACTGATGAAATGATGTATCTGTTCCTCAAGATGGCTCCAAAGCTTCCTGAAGAGATCCCATGAATATCCTTAGATTGCGACTGGATATCTTAAATCACCACAGAAATCTTCTGCTTTATAGTAATAGTTAGAAATAAGTGTAGGAAAACTCCTGTAAGGATTTGTTGGGCCAATATTGTAATTTCACTTGTATTATACCAAAGATAAAGATGGTGACTGGATTGCGGCTGTTATAGGCTTCCAAGAGTACCATGAGCTAAATGATTCATATTTGTTTATTTTGTTAGTACATTGTATGTATGTAGCAACAAATAGGTGACAACACCCAGGAGGCTATGTGGGTTTTTGTGTAATCTGAACTGATTGTAACAAGACAAGATGTTAAGACAGATAACGAGTGCGAAGAAGAAAGAGGTAAATTTATATTCAGAATAATTTAATGGGCTCTGCAGTGTTAGTTGTAAAAATAACTTAGACTTTGCTCAAAGACTATTTAATAGATACCACTGTTGTTTGAAGGAAAAGATACTTTGAAGGAAAAACTTGGCAAAGAAGGAAGCTGTATATTATATGGGATTAGGAGAGGCATGCGAAGTGTTAGAGCCAGCATGGGAGAGGTACAGAAACGTTTATACAATGAGAAAACAAAAAATCTGTGAGGAAAAGGAGAACTTGCAGAATAGAAGAAAATACCGATAGGTGGTAAGCCTCTGCAAGGGCAAAGCTGAACAGAGATCTGCAACGAAGTTTGGTAAATCTGAACTTCTGCAGGAAATCAGTGTGGTTTGTGTGGAGAGCTTCAGACAAGGGAGGTGGAAACAGCAAGAAGGGAAGTGTGCGTGGTGGGGGGGCTGTGGCTGGGGTGGATGGGAGTAAGGCAGCTGGATCAAAACCAGACTGTGCAGCAGTTCAAGAAAACAACCATCTTGGAATTTTGGTAGTTCTAACAAGGAAACAGGTATGGATCTTGTATAGGATGTAGAGGAAGAAAGAGAGGACTTTTAAAACGTTAGAGGTGTGTGGCAGTTGTTAGGTATGACACCAAGTCTGTGGAACTTGAGGATAGGGCAATGCATGGAATTTTCTACTGTAATGAAGAAATCTATTGAAAAAGTGTGAAAAGATATGAAGAGTTTTAATTTTTTTGTTGTGCTGATATTGTTTCTGCACTTTAAGAAACACCTTCAAGGATAGCTCCAGCTTATTGGAAATATCTGTTATTGCAAGAATCACGTGCACATTTACTTGCATGATGTGATGCCTCTTTCACATGAAATTGCATGCCACCCCTGTTGCAGAAATACTGTAATGTCATATGACAGTACTGCTATGACTGCTCTGACTGCTAAGGGTCTGTCAACATGTTCTTCACTTCAGGATATTTTCTGAAGCGTTTTAATTGTCTTAGGTAGTTGTTCAGTACAAAAAAATAGTATGGAACTCTCTAATCAGAAGCAAGTTTTACATGTATTGGAAAAAGTAAAGCAACAAAAATGGGCTATTTTCTGCTCTCTGGTACCTCAATTTTTTTTCTGTTTTATAAGCTGTGTCCTAAAATACAGCCTTTTGAAGCTCTACAGTATGTATGTGCCCAACTTATCATCATTGCAGCAGCGCTTGATTTTTATATACTACGTGTGATTTGTTCATAGTGAACTTAAGGTATTGCAAAACGTTAACACCAGCCATAGTGCACTGTTTAGTAGCTTTTTGCAGACCCTTACTTCAGTTTTACTGTTGTTTCTATTTCACTGCATTTAGCTGCATCTACAGAATTCAAAATTTTCAGTTTCTTCATTTACTTCTTTCAGGCCGCTTTGCTGAACTCCTTCCCCGCTATCTTTGATGAGCTGTTGCAGATGTTCACTGTGCAGGAAGTAGCAGAGTTTGTGAGGGGTACTCTGGGCAGCATGCCCAGTACAGTACACATTGGGCAATCGATGGATGTTGTTAAGCTACAGTCTATTGCACGCACTGTTGACAGCCGCCTGTTCTCTTTCTCAGGTAAGACAGCGGTATCTGAGGCTAAGTCTTGCTGCTAACTAAGAGTAGGAACACATTACATTTATTTTGCAGTTGCTTTCTTGCAGTCAGTTGCTAAACGCCCATAATCTTGGTAATTATTTATCTTGGTGGCATCGTTGTTACATATATTCACTGCCCGTACTTTGTAAGTTTCCCTATGGCAGAAAATGTTTATAAATCCATTGTGGATAAATTGTAGTTACTAAAGGTTGATAAAAATCTGTACATTAGCAAACCAAGTCAATTATTAAAACTGCCAAATCTCACTTGATACTTTGTATTACTCTTCTATTGTTGTCATGGGTAGGAAGATAACCTCCTTTTCAGCAAGCTTATTGTCTGAGAACGAGAAACAAGGAGATAAAGTTATGTGGGAGATCCACCACATTCTTTTAAAGTATGTTTAATCTTTAGATAGCTTTAATATTTCTTTAGCTCAACATATTAGTAATTCTTTGAGAATTAATTGAGTGAAGAAGGGTTGAAGATTGTGAGTTTATTTCATACACAAAGGTCTGAATGAAAGACGTTATTAAGGTAATAGTGGAAGATAAAAAGCACCATTGGGCTTATCTTCCCTGTAGTGTGAGGATCTCAAGTTAGTGCACTCAGATTATTCTACTTAGTGCAAGGTGAGAATGGTAACAACACAGAATGATGTTTAAACCATCCACTGTAATTGTTTATAAATGTATATTTTTTTCTTAAATACGCAATTCATCTCAAAAAATATGAGAGAGTGTAGAGAACGAGTAGATTAGTCCAAAGGTGGCTGTGAAATAGGCAGTGAATTTTATTTATTTATAGTGTTTTGCACCTACTGATAAAAATATTTGTCTTTGTGGGTGCCAGTTCATGGGCAAAAACCTCCTCTTCTGTCTTCTCAATAAAGCCAAGTGTAACTTTACCCACAGGGTCCAGGGCTTTAGTCCTTCCCATTAACCTGCATTTCTCCTTTACAACGATACTGGCAACTAATGATGCTTTTAGCTACTGCACAGCACCATAACATCAGCATCAAAAACGAGAAAGCAAGCTTCAGTGTTGCAAGGCAGCTATGACTGTATAGATGCCACATTTTCCACCCAACATAATGGTAAACCCCTATCCTATTCCTTCCTATGGAAGCATGACCTGATGCTCCCAGGTCAACAATCTCTTCCATGTCCTGTCTGCATCTGGAAAGATGAATCTAGTTTCCAAAGTTATCTTTTGGCTGCCCACCCTACCTGCGCTTCAGGTCTTGCAATTAAAGGAAGATAGATTCTCTTTTTCTTGCCTCCCATATGGTGATGACTTGTTTTCCTTTCATCTCTCCTATCAGTTTATTTGCTGACGTCTTGCCACTTTTTTCCCTGTCTCTCGTTTTTCCTGTTTTGGCTACTGTTTTCTGCAGCTGCTACCTGCTCTCCCTTCTTCAATAATATTAAGGTTTGTAAGCCAGCTAAAAGAGAAGAATTAGCCAGCTTCCAAGAGGCATGTATTTGAGAAGCTGTATTAGCTGTGGCAATAGACCTGGAAAGCAACATGAAGTGAGGAAGGGTTTGCACAAAGGAAATCAACATTAGGAAGTATCAGTTCACAACTGTTGTTTCCAAGCTATATCATTACTGAGAACATCATGTATACTGCATTTATGAACTTCTGAAACTAGATGCACTACTAATTCATTAGATACAGTTCTTGGAAGTGTGGTGTACTACAACCTGTACAGTAGAAGTTGCACCAATTAATCAAATGTGCTGTATATCAGTAGGCTAGTTTGGATACCAGAAGGCTGCTGATTGGGATGGTTGAAATTTAATTTTCTTTTGGAAGACCTGTGACCTGATTTTCCTTCTTTCAGAGTCCCGGCGCATCCTGCTACCTGTAGTTCTTCACCACATTCACCTTCACCTACGACAGCAGAAGGAGCTACTTATCTGCTCTGGGATCCTCAGTAGTATCTTCTCCATAATCAAGACCAGCTCTTTGGTAATCTGCTGCTTCATTTTTTTTTTTAATTGCACCACTGATTTAGGAAAAGGAAGACTGAGGG
>WAAD01019396.1:13776-48019 GCA_013389945.1 Fregata magnificens | reverse complement strand
AACCTTAATGATTCTATGATTCTATTATTCTATGTAATTGCACAAAAAATACAGCTAGCATTATTTCAAATGCAGCGTGCACAACTGAAAATATTGGGGTATTGTATATTTTAAGCCAATTCCTCAGTTGCCTTGTGAGCAAGAGATAATGGAGTGTTATCGTGTGGTGGTGGGCTGTACCTAACATCTAAAATATACAGTGCTTCTAGGACATCTGTTGAGGAAAATATTGCTTCAATGACTGATGTTCATAGGAGTAGCGAGAATAACACGTTGATGACATTTTAACAGTGAGAATAATATATAGGATAACGGAAAAGGATGCCTTGATTGCAAAGCTATAATTCAGTCAAGTATTCTGATGTTTCCGTAAACCACACTCAGATGGCCTATGACATCATCACTGTCTAGATTTAGTAATCCATTTCCCTCCCTCTCTGTTATTATTTTCAATTTTAAAAATTTATAAAATTAAGTATTATTTAATCTATGACATGAAGATTTGTATTGGAAACCTGACTTGATCTGCTACATTTAAAAAGAATGCATGTGAGGAACCTGGTTTCAATAATTCAGTATTAACCTTTGATTGCCAAATATAAAACGAAAACATGACTGTGTTGGAAAACTGGCTCTCTGGACTTGAGTCATCAGTGTTACCTGGTTTGCTGGAGTGTGATGGGGAAAAAGTAGTGTACTTTTTTCCATGCAAAACTTCTATCATGCTTGATGCACAGAGATTGCGACTATTGGCCTGAATTCATGAGCTTGGCTGGTCATTTTTGTAGGCTATACCTGTTATATCAGATACACTTCTTTCCCCTGAAATTTTAAAATTCTGCAGCCTAAAAGCCTAAGACAAAGTGTAAATTTGGCTATGGAATTGTAAGTACAATGGCCTCTGATTATACAAACATTTATGTATGTACTTGTAGTGTGGTCTCACTTGACGCTCATGAACCTTCTCCCAAGAATAAAAATTGATGTAAGTGTTTGCAGGATTAAAAGTTAAGTGTAGATTTATATTTGGCATTTCATTAAACAATTTAGATGCTGTTTGCAAGCAAATATAAATGTTATGTTTTGTCTATGTTTGTTTTTCAAAACTGTGAATATAGTTAAGTATGTCCAGTGACTGCCACACTCACAGTAACTTCTGCACGATGTTGTTTTCTTTTCAGCTTTCAGAATGATCCCCTATCCACTGGAAAAAGGACATCTTTTCTACCCTTACCCTATTTGTACAGAAACTGCAGATAGAGAACTACTACCATGTACGTTCAACTTTTCTTATCATTGACATCAAAGAATAGTTTACCTGAGTCTTGCAGCACTGCGCTCCATTGATGATGCCTTTTAAATTGAATACACTGGATCAGAATAATCGGGTTGACAATGAATCTCTGGAGCTCCCTTGATGGTTTAAGAGGCAGCTCATAGCCATAGTTCACAACGATTAGCTGTCTTTAGTGTTGTTGACAGTGTAGGGACAGGGAGAGAGATTACTGAAGAGATATAACTCAGTTAGATCTTGCTGTTCTCTCTTGCCAAGACACTGGGAAATATGTCTGATCTTTCATCTGGGGTAACATCCCATCAAGCCAAAAGCACAGTGGCATAGCCTTGTTAATCTTTTGTAGACACACTAGCTACTTAAATTCCAAGGCAAGATCAAACCTGCTTGAGGAGGGCTAGATCATTAACGCAGCTGTTATTCTGACAGGTTATGCTGACGTTTTCTGAAAAGCAGTCTTAAATAGCAAGAAAGGGTTTTCTTCATGTAATGGGGTGTGTGCTGTTATGAAGAGATTGATGTGAAATTACATCGGTCATTTATTATATATGTTTATGGCATATGTTAGCAAAGTGCCAACAGTGTTCCCAATGCTCAGCAAGATACAGATATAAAGGCAAATCCAGCCCTTGGGAAGCGTTACAGTCCAAGCTAATGGGACTTCTCGCAGTGCATGCAGTGAAGCAGAAGAATGCAGAGGAAGAGCCGAAGCAGCCAATCTTGCAAACAGTTATCACAATCACAGAATGGTTGGGGTTGGAAGGGACCTCTGAAGATCATCTTGTCCAACCTCCCTGCTTGAGCAGTTATGCTTCATTCCCACGTGTTTTCTCACTGAAGTCAGTGGGACTTTGTGTGAGCACAAGTGGAACACGCACAAGCACAGAGGGGTTTGCAGGGTCAGGGCAGAGGAGGCAAATACAAGTTGATCCAAGGAAGGAGATTCTTCTCTCAGCTTCTCTATCCTGAAGAAGGAATAAAGAGAAATCTGTTCTGGAAAAAGTAAAACATAACCTGCTTTTGCTGTGAAGGCTGATTTTGAGGGCACTTGCACTCTGTAGTCTTTCATTTAGAACCTCTCTGGTTTGGGCTGAAAAATGTGTTGCCACTTTTTATAAGCCTATGTGAGTAAACATTAGGTGAGAATAATACAGCGAAAATCCACTCATTGCGAGTCTCTCCTTCACAGTACATTCTCGCTGATATTGCACAGAAATCCTTGGCAACTGACAATATCTCCCCACCCCGTTATAATCACCCTAATTATAACAACACCTCTCAGAGTTCTCTGCTTGCTTTACTCAGAGGGATGCTGAGCTGGGGAGGGTGGAGTGTCAGGAGATTTAGGAATGACAAAGTCATGCAGAATAGCTCAGTGTTCTCTTTTTAGATGCAAAACTAATCGTTCTTGTCAAATGTTAGAAGCCAGGGACTCTTTAACAGCATATGCAGGCAGTCGTGTTCTGCTCTGGCAGTTATGGGAAATGCCTTTCACTCCAAAATCTCTTGGGTTTGAGTAGGGAAGGATTTAACATACTGTGACAGACACAGGTTGGGTTTTGCATACCTGTCCACACCCTTTAACTGCTTGTGTTTTAAAGGAGAGTCAGCTGGAATTATGTCAGAACACTAAGATCTGATAGGCTATCTGAATTTAAAATATCAATCGCAAAACTTTTGCCATGACTGGATAACAGACCAGAACAACAAGTTTGAGCCTGTGTCAAAAGCAAGTGCATAAAACTGAGCACAAGAAATCTTAGACTTACAAAGTCCATGATCTGGTATTTCCCAATCTCTAAATTTAATTTAAATCATAGAGAAGTTGCAAATTATCTTATGTTTTTCTATTTAAACTGAATGAATTAGCAGACCCAAAAATCATACATATTTTTAGTTTATAATATTTTAATTTAAACTTTTATGAATTCCTGCTGTTGGTTTTGGAAACTGCTCCACTGTGGATGAATGCAGTCGAGGATATTGTCCTGTCATGTTGCTGGATTACTCTGTGTTTATGTCATCTGCAAGTATGATGAGATGAGAGCTGGTCACTGAAGCAAAGAAAGTAGGCAAAATGGAAGAGTAATGTTTTGTGTGTATAAACAGTCATAGGATTTGAGTATATGGGAAGCCTTGAGGTTGGTTCTGTACAAGAAAAAATGTTTCAAAGTTTGCATTTGTTGTGACTGTATGGACTGAATGAGTGAAGCAGACAGATAAGAGTTCACCAGACCTTTTGCCAACCCAGGCAAATTTTCACCTTGAATATGAGCCACCTTAAAAGTTTAAGGGATATATTCTTCCACTAAAATACTTAATATTATCTTCTGACCCTTTTAGCCTTCTCAGTGCTGCTTTCCCCAAAGCCCAGTGAGTGATTTTTCATACCAGAGTTGAGGAAATTTCTGTATTCCTTTTAGTGTATACTAACAAATACCTTAAAAATTCACTATTCATTTAAATTTCAGGTTTTAACACTTTGAAAAGTTGTATTGTTATAAGTATACAGAGAATTCTGAAAATCTGAATTTAAAGTACATGTTTATATGTCTTACTTTTAGGATAACTTTTCTTGGTTCTGCAGCTTAAACCATCAGAATTTACTGTTACAAAGGCTGTGGTTTTACAGCCTGCTTAAACCTATCTATAACCATGCTTCTGCAAGGTCGGTCTCACTGCTGCTCCTGGGTGCATGTTTCTGCACTCTCTGTGTATCAGCATTAGCAACCATGCAGCCATGTGGCTAGTCAGTGACCTGCATAAAAAAACCTGGATGTTTTATTTGTAGATTAGTTTTCAGGGGTTAGTTGTTGCCCAGCTGCATTATAATTAGTGCTGACATAAGGAAGGCAAAAGTAGCATGTACATACCACCAGAGTAAGCCGGAAATATGATCTTTAGATGAGAATTACTTGGCAGTGAGATGACTGACACAACAATAATGTTGACCTTAGATGTTTCAGACCTTCTATGTGTTTCTTCTTTCAAAAGCATCTTTGTGTGTCTCTGGCCATTTAAACCACGTAAGAATGTTGGTTTGGTTTTGGTTGGTTGGGGTTTTTTTTTTACGTGTAATGCATTCCCCTTCCCATCTTTTTTTCTACAGCATTTCATGAAGTTTCAGTTTATCCCAAGAAAGAGCTTCCCTTCTTCATCCTCTTCACTGCTGGACTATGTTCTTTCACAGCCATGCTAGCCCTCCTGACACATCAGTTCCCAGAGCTTATGGGGGTCTTCGCAAAAGCTGTGAGTATTCTCTGCTGCTGCTCTCTTCTGGTAAATGAAGACACAGATGCAGGAAGAGCTGAGCTAAATATCGCTGCGTATTAAATATCTGCATATTCAGTAGTATAAATAAAATATCAAGAGACATCTGAGCAGGACATTTGACCAACTGTTACGGGAGCTAATCAGTAAAACACACTACTGGCTGTCTTCTCTGGTTTATATGGCTCTTTTGTTAGGCTGGATCTCTTGTGATTTTGCCAAAAAAGGCATAGTGGGAGAAGGGAATATCTGTGTTTTCATATATAACCCGATAAAGTAAACTAACAGTGGTTTGCAGAACCCCTCTATTTTGTGTAGAGCCATAATGACTGTGCCGTGCTTTCCAGTGTAGTAGAAACTATTAGTATGAGCAGAAATAGAGTGTACTGTTAACCAGGGCAAATTTCTGCGTTCTTTCCCCAAACTGCCATGAAGGAAGTAGTCTCAATATTTCCTTCATAACTTGTCTTAACTACATCCAGGGAAGTCTCTGCTAATTCTGCTTTTTTAATCCACCAAGGATTAATAAATTTTGGAGGATAAGGGGGAAGGGCCATGAATTATGCTAAAACACGCTTTTTTCATTGCACAGCCAAGAACATCACTGCTCCAGTGTGCTAGGATACGAAAAATCCGCTTACAGAAAGGTTCTAGGACAACAAAAAAAGCTGTCTCCTTCTCCAAGACATACTGAATAGCCTCTGTTGTAATATATTTTCTCAAATATATCTGCATCTCTTGTAGGTCTTGTGTTTCCAAAATAGCCTCCTGGCCTTGTTTTTAATGTCTTTGGTGCTTTTGATCTCGGGGGGCATAGGGGGTGGGGTGGAGGAGGCAAGGCTGAAAGGCTTTGGCAAATTCCAGATTGTAAGTACTTTCTCAAACTCCTTTGCAAATGGTGAGAGACTCCCTTTGCAGGTGAACCAGGTCTCCTACCACCCAGACTTGTGGGTGATAGAGGTCTGGTACAGCAACAGTTCTTGCATCAAGAATTTTCTTTCATTAGCTCTAGAAGAGAGAAAATAAGATTAGCTGTAGCAAAAGATACCACTTCTATCAGCAGAAAGTGCTGAAACGTACCTGAAATATTATTACTTTCTCTTGTTTCTTGAGTGTATACATAGACATTTGGTGGACAATAAGTGTGTAACTCAGGCATGTGATCTTAAACTTCTTTGTAAAGCTTATTTTGTGTTTTTTTTCTTTAAGTCATTGAAATGCATGACCCTTGTTTGGGGGCTTTTTCAATGTAATCTGAAGTTTTCTGATACTGCCACAGTTAATGACCCCAAATCTGTTCCTGTTAGCCTTGTTCCTGTGCTTGTCAGCCTCGTATCCTGAACAAAGAATATATCTCAAGCTGGCAGCATGATGAGATTTTGTACTTAGTGCTCCTGCTACAGGCAGTGAGCTACTGGAATTGGAGAAAATTGGTAGCATGATTGCATGGGCTTAACTCACCTGGCTTTGGTTGCTGAGTGCAATAAAACAGAGATATCAGAAGTTACACTGGTGGTGTGTTAGTAGTTGTTTCTCCATGGTTTGGAGATTGCAGGTTCCAAAGCCGTTTGGGGAGTAGAATCAGACCAGAAGGATCTATTTCCCTGATGTGTAAGTGCAGCTGCCATTGGTGTTAATAGAATAGTTACCCCAAGACTCTGTATGTGGTTGTTAAGTTCTGCATATTGGATCAAGTAAAGCTCCTAGTTAGTAAAATAAGCACAGACAAATAGAATTGAAATGTGGGCTGCATTACATGCATAAAGTTGGCAACGTTACTCAAGATCTCTGAACCTGTATGGATGCAGTTAGTATGTCGGTTAACATGTATTGTGACTTGTTTTAGCTATATCTTAATCTTCATAAACCACCACATGCAGCTGCTGAGTTTTTGTTGTACATGGGAAGGGCAGAATTTGAGCCTGTGACATTCATTTAGTAGCTTGTAGAAAGGTTTTGATTCAGAAGACTCATTTTGTTGTCTCCTCTGGGAAAAGTAGCCCAGGTGTATGAGATTGAAGAAAATCATGGCAGACATCTCTTTGAAATGCAGCTGTATCAGAACAGAATAGAAGAGGCTGGCCAGCCCTGGCTCTTTCCTTTCAGTTTTGGGGAAGATTGTTTCATAAATAACTAATTCCATAAATAGCTAAAAGATGAATGTGCTGACTGTTGCTGTGGTTATGTGCATTGAATTACCTATTCCTATATGGTTGGTACGCGTTGTGATGTGGTATATTACATTGTGAAACTATGCACATATGCCTTAATTATAACAAGTCAAAATTATTCCTTCTCTTATGCCTGCCAATCCCAAAAGCATTGCACAGATGTAATATCGCCATCATGGCCCAGGCTTATGTTACTGCAAATTGATATTTACCATATTTCACAAAAACTGAATAGGCTAGCATGACTGGGTGTTGGGAACTAGCTTTGAGCTTTTCCATAGCCCATTAACCCAGACACTGGGTTCTTCAAGGCAGAAAAACTCTTGAATGCTGAGGACCTCTTCCACGTGTGAGACTGCCAAAGGTGGCGTGTGCCATTGTGACAGTCCCTTAGGGCAGCCCGCGTTCCCCCGCTGGATGCAGAAGTCAAAGGTATTTTAAAGCTACCTTCCTTTTCTGGGAGGTTCAGCGTAGGATGGAATTCACCAAACTCCATCAGTGCACCCATGTTTTGGAGCCAGATCCTGCTCTGAACGCTGCCTGCCAGTTCAGCAGCAAGTTTAGATATTCCCAACTGCATCCAGCTGATTCTGTAATGTTGTACCTGGAAGTAAGCTTGACTCTTCCCGTAATGAAATTTAAAGAATCCAGTTCTCTGACCATTTTATCAGACTGAATATAAGTAACTTTAAAATGGCAGTAGATCTTAGCATTTTCACTCGGTTAGGGAGAAGCATGTTCATAGCTTGTGATTTTAGTTTTTGCTAGGCTTTCTAATAAAAGGCTTTTGGAGGTCACTTAAGATATGAACAAATTTCTGATTGCATGGCTTGGATAAAATTGTCAGCACAGTGTTGGTAGTATTGAATTTCTTTCATTGTCATGCAGAAATATAACAATATCTGGGAAATAGTTACAAATATGTAAGTGCAGGTCCTTTCATAACATGGTAGCAATCAGAATGTATCTTAAATAAAATTGAGAGTTGTATTAACAAGGGGGTCCCTATATAGTTCGAGTCAACAGTTGTATCTCAAAGTGTAGTGCCTAGTTAAATTTTTAAAATTAGTGAAACTTCAGAAAGACTAATTTTTCTCTGATTTGATTCGTTTGTTTGCCTGAGATCACTGACATGATCTGTTTCAATATTTCCTGTATGATGGATGAGACCTCAGTTCAACAAGGAGGTGTGCCCAGGGAGATATTTCATCTGCTTGGACCTCTACAGATGCTGAGGCAGGGAACATCTAGATCCAGTCACAGGGACTGAGCAATAAATAGCCAGTTTCTCCATGCAAACACCAATCACACAGTGGAAAAGCTTGAAAAGATACTTTTGCATATCTTGTTTTAATCAAACGGAGCTCTTCAGAAGGTGCTCCCAGAAAGCTGCTTTCTGCCTACCTACCTGCTGCTTGAAATAGCGAGGTTGACAGTTTTCTTTTAAAATACAAAATAATAATAAAAAACTTTTTACAGGTCTCCCATCACCAGTTCTGCCACCCTGAATTCTTACTCTGCTGGTGGTGCTGTTTTTCCTGTCCCGTGTGGAAAAAAACAGTTAGTGTCAAAAGGAAAGGAAAAAAAAAAAAAAAACCCAAACAAAAAACCTATCGTGCAGACTAAGCCCTGCTGGGTGCTACCATGTGGCAAAGAAGCCGGATAGGAGCACCAGGAGCTTTCCAAGGGCCAGATAGCCCCAGCGCAGATGTTGCTTACATGGGCTTGTGCAAGAGGGTAGGTGGCATCCTGAACCTCTTGCTGTCAGCAAAGGTTTTGCTTGGACTTCAGTGAAGCCAGGCTTTGATATCCATGAACGTAAATGTATTTTGTAGACCAGCTAATTTTCCAGGTGGAGAAAAACTTGACTCATTTTAAGCTACAGATACTTTGGTGAGTTTGTTATAGGATACAATCAGCTACTTCAGCAACAGAATTCCTATGAATTGCAATAAAACTTACTGTTAGGCAAATTATTCTTGTTTCATTGATTTAACAAGTATGTAATTTGCTCTGGTTACAAAGCTGAGTTTTATCCAAGTAGATGTGATGGTGCAAGCTTACCACGTAGATCAAGTACTACTCAAAGAGCAGAAAATATCCTCTGGTGAGCCTTTCGCATTTGGCAAAACTAAAGAGACATATGTATTTAAACAGTTCACAGCTTAACCAGAGGGAGTGCTTCTACTTGGGCTAAGCCACTTGAAATAGTAATAGCAAACTCTAAGATGAGATAAGTCCGTGTTACATTAATTCAGCTGTGATTCTCATTATACAGCTTGACCTTTAGCACTATAACTGAAATACTCTGTTCAGCTTCAGTTGGAAGAAGTTTTTTCTTCAACCTGTCCTTATGACAAAATCTCATTACCAGTGATGGTGTTACGTGGTTTTCCCATGATGCACAAGTTGTCCATGATGTAGTGTCTGTATTGTATGCAAACATGTCCAAGAGGAAAAAAAGAATTTGAATGCTTACTATTGGCTTTAAAATGCATAAGCGTCATAAACATCATACATTTTTAGACTTAAACTCTGCACAGAGCCCATTTTGGTAAACAGTGAAAATGTTTGCAGATATTTTCTTGCTTGATACCATGAAATGGTTATAGTCTCTGGCTGTTGGATATTGAAATTTTGGAACTTTTTTAATACATTTGCTATATATGGCTGTCTTTCAGCAGCACACAGACCTGTAAATTTTTGAAATTGCATTTTTCATACTTAACTTTAGATACTTAGGAGCCTAAGTTAGAGACCAAGGACATATCTGTATTAAGTAATAAAATATTGTTTGTTCTGTGGCTCCAAAGGCAAGTGACACATCACAGTTCATGTCTGTACCTCTAACCTCTCCTCCCTTCAAAGGCAGGATGGCCCTGTCCTCGCTGGCTGCTGGGAACTGCCGCTGCCCTGTGCTATCCCCAAACTCTGCCTGGGCTTTGTTGAGGAGAGACTAACTGGCACGGGCCAGAACTGTGTCAGGAGCTGTGCTAGCAGTTCAGCAGTGTGGCTGGGGCAGGCCAGCACCCTGTGCTGTGCCGCAGTCCTCCTTGCTTTATGGGAGAAGACGAAGCCCAACTGCCCCGGCTCCCTCTGCAGCTGGGGGTAGAGAGGGAAGAGACAATTTCAAAGGGCAGTTCTGGTCCTGGGATGGGTAGAATTACTCTCTGGAAGTGCTTAGTTCTCTTCAGTGACTACAGGGGGACTAGCCCCCGATGTCTGCAGCCTTTAAGTGCCTAAAGATATATGGGACAAATTCAGAACATGAAGAGGGATGCTTATAAAGTCTGATGCTCTCTTTTGTCAGGAGAGAGAGTTCTTTGGGGCAAAAAGAGAACACATCCAGCACCAAATTTGCTTTAATACTGACCTACCAAGCAGACTTAATGTACACATCAGTGCAGTAAGTGGAGTTCATATGTTTTGTGCTGACTGCAGAGCAGTGACTGAAACACAAACCTCTTGCAGCTCTTTGCCAATCAGTTCCAAACAGAACTGCTCATTTTTAGCAAAGTTGCATCAGCCTAAATTGTTAGAAGCCACAGGGTTCACAGTCTCGAGGTGGCTGATTTTGTGTATTACTGTACTCTCTCATACACATATAGGGCCCTAATATAGCTGTATGTAATGTGTACAGTTGAATAGCAATTAATATGTATTTCCCAAAATTTTGGGAGTGCTTTGAGTACTGAGTTCTGAGGTGTGTAGCTGGCAGTGGTTTTTTTCCTCTGATAAATGGTCTCTATTCGCTTGATTTTTGTCACATATGCCTGTCCTAACATTAATATATTGAAACCTCTTTCAACGTTGCCAACTGTGTTCTGTAATAGAGGGAGGATGTTAAGATAAATTTCAGTTAGTGATGCCTCAGTGTATGTAGCAGATCTATAGATAACCCAGGACCATTTTAAACCTGAATCTAAAGACTTGCTTTTTGTCTCTGAGAGGTGGTCTGGCAGATTCTGCAGTTATGAAAAAGCCTCTCTTTCTCTTCAGTAGGTTTTGGTTTGAGCTTTTAGTGGCTTCAGTGTGAGCCTGAATCTAGGATGTGAGATGTGTGAAAACTTTTGTAGTTCATCACTTTGATCTTCATAAAAATGGGGCTCTTGCTTTTCTTACTGCAAAATCCAGAAATCTGTATATATGCAAGGCTCAGAATTTGGCAGAAAGTCTTTATACATGAATTATATAATTTTTATCATGCTGGAGGATTTTACGGAGGAACGCAGCAAGGATTTCTTTTCTTATTGGACAGCTTTCTCTTGAGGTGTATTGTCTCCTGGATTTTGATCTGAATGTGTATCTGATTTCTTTGCAGTTTCTCAGCACCCTCTTTGCCCCTTTAAATTTTGTGATGGAAAAAGTAGAAAGTATCCTGCCCTCCAGTCTGTGGCACCAGCTGACAAGGATCTGAGGGAGCACGCCTGCTGACTGACTGCCATGACATCTTCTGTGCCAACTTTTTGTTGACCACAAGAAAGCATGATAAAAAAGGGAAGCAGTTCTAAGACTTAAAAACTCTTCATGGATTGTCTGTTCTCATATGAAAACTGTTTTGTTGTACAAAATACATGATGTTAGGTTCTATTATATTTTGCCTTCAGAAAAGAAAAACTTAAAAATAAACTTTTGTGTATTGCAGCATTGCTGTCTTTTGGCTTCTTCTTCAAAGCTCAGATTGTACTTTGTGTTCTTAAACATGTGTGGTCTATCTGCTTCTCCACAGCTAGGGCTTGGCTTTCCGTTCAGTTAATGAAAAAACACTAATAACTTTACAATTAAGCAACGGTATCACTGCCTTTTCTTACGGAGTTCAATTAGGGTGAAGCCCTCACTGCTACAGACGGTCTAGACAAGGCTTCTAGACAGTTAAAGCTCTTGGTTAAAGCAGCTTTAGGCTCTCCAGGCAGTTTGGATGGCACATTGGGCTTCTGATTCCCATCCCTGCACAGTCAGCTTTATCCTCATTTGAATTTTCAAAAAGTCCACGTACTTGACAGATTTTCTTCACACCACTGTTATTTACACCTCCAGAATCTCCATGCTTTGTTCTCTGTCTACAGAACAAAGCAAAAGTAATGGCAGACAATTGAAGACAAATTTACTTGTCATGAATGATGACTGCATTCATGCTCTTATGTATTTCTTGCTGTTTTTATTGCATTACTAATATTTTTCAAGTACGAAAAAGCAGGTACTTTTTCCTGTACAGATCAAGCATCAGCATTATAAACTGTTGCTTGAGACCAGAAGCTCATTAGCAAAATTGGTGTTAGTTCATGGACAATTAATAGAGAGGTTGGTGTTTCGTCATTAGCGCTTACCTCTGGAAATCTTATCTTTGTGCTGTGAGAGGTTTAGACAAAGTATTCATTTATAACTTAGCCGCTGTAGATGGAAACTTCCTGTAGACACCTCTGCTAATGCACAAGGCCAGCTCTAAGATCAAGAATTTGATCTGGAAGTTGAAGCAAGTAGTCCTGTCTGTCAAGAATTGAAAGTGCATCCTTACAGATGCCTCGGGGGAGGGCGGCGGGGGTGGATTCCAAGTCCTCTCCCAGATAAAGAAGCATAAACCTGATGCAGCGGATCAAAAATGCCACTTCGCCAGTTCAGCTTTGCTATTCTTCTAAAAATGCTGAGCGGCTTGAGGGATTGTGATCACCAGCAGGTAAGTTTATTTATCAATGAGGAAATGAGTGAGCAAAGACAAAACTCCCATTACTGGAGTTGGTATAAAAAGGAAAGTGTTTCTTAACAGCGGGAGACGCATTACATTATTTTTTGCCCTCTTGATCACAGATACGCTAGTTTACGTAGAAGAAAGATTTTTGCCCAAGTGAGAAATGGTACTGCGTTAAAGCAAATGTTGCTGTGCCATGAGGAAAGACGACAGCCCCACACCAGGAGAAATCAACTGTGAGAATGAGACCTGAGGGAGGGCATAGAAGATCAGAGAGGCCCATGGCTAAATGTTAAAACTGGTGAGGTGTGTCGCTGTTGGGGATTTCCATACAGGTTTTTCATCTCTGGCCATTATTCCTGCAAAACAATTCACTGTAATGTTGAAATTAGTATGGCTTACCTTTAATGTGGGATGTGGCATAAGATTAGAGGTAGTGGATTGCTAGTGGACAGCATGTGGAAGTGTGAAATGGGCCAATATTTGTGTTCTCAACTTTGCATCTGAATTGCTACAACAGCCACAGAGAACACCTTTACAGCAGGTGCTCCTGTGCTTCTCTAGCTGTAAAACTAGGGATAATCATATTTGTTTGCCTCACAACGGCGCTGTCAGAATTACTTAAGTTTGGTGAAAATCAGAAGGATCAGACATAGTCAGCCCTTGTTGTCCTGTGCTGCTTCGGGTCGCTTATTCCCAGCCACCTAAAAAACCTTTCAGACTTCATTTATATATACCCTATGTTTCAAAAGAACAAATTGCTGTCATTAACAGTCCCAATATGTAAATGTGTTTGCATATCAGTGTATATCTAGCTGTATACAAATGTCTGGTTTGGTCAGCAACTAAGATACTGGTCTGGCCTTCTGTTAGAAGAAGAGACAATGTGAATTATGATCTGTGTGGGAATTACTCTCTGTAGTAATCTGATAAAAAGGAATGCTTAACTCCTGGAAGAATCAGACCCTTCCCTTGAACTATACGGAACATTTAGGAACTCAAAAATATCTTTACGCAATTCTATTTCTACTATTTCTAGTATCCATCTGCCTTATAAGCAGTAAGGAGCCATGGTTTTTATCTAGAAAATATCTCTTTAGCTTTAATTTTAATTCTAGGCATCTGGGAGACTAGGCAAGTCAGACAAAAGGATTTTCTTTTTCATCGGGCAGAGTTTGTTGCCTTAGGCTTTTCTGCCTCTGACATGTTCCCTGTGAAGTTCAGCATGGCTTAGATCAAAAGGCGAACAACCCGTGATTATAATGATGGAAAGCCTCTGGCTTAATGTGGAGATGAGCCTTCTGGAAATCTGGTTCAGCTAATAACTCGTGAATCTTCAGTTTGCAGACTTATGGAGGGGGTGCTTCTAAGCTCCAAATGTTCACAGTTCCTGTTTTTTTCTTTAAAGACAAGCTAATACAATTTGGGTGCACCCTATCTCTTTACACTGTAACCTGCATAGAACAAAAAAAGGAGAGAAGCCCAGGAGTGTCAGGTAAGTCAAGCTGGCCGCCTTCTGGCCCTCCCACCAGGTAGATTTACAGCTGCTCCAAGGCGAGAGCCACACTCGGAGAGGTGAGTGCTGCACCTAGGGGAAGTCTGTTGTTTTCTCTGGTTGTTAATCGTTTGCTGTGATTTGCTGTGAACGCCGAATACAGACTCTGATTTTTCAGCAGGATAGCATAGAAGTCCTTACCCCAGTAGAAAGGAGGAAAAAATATCAGGAGTTTTCCAATGTTGCAGAAGCCTACAGAAGGTAAACAGCCAAAGGAAGCTGCACCCCTTGCACACACCTCATACCCCCCTTCACACCTGCTGTGGCTGTCACCGCATGGAGGGCTTGAAAACTTCAGCGGCTCTAGTTAAGGCACAGTGTGCAAGGTAGCCCCCGGCCCCACGTGCCATCCGGCTTCCTGGGGGGCTCCTGCCTGTGTTCCCACTGCTGAGGGAGCAGAGGGGCACCCCTGGAACAACGGAGGAGGAGCAGTCAATATATTGATTCATATACGTTTGCTTCTTTCGCACAAGAGAAGATCTTACATTATGAAGTCACATCCATTTAATCAGGCAAATGAGCTGTTATACAAAAAAAAAAAAGTTGTTTGTGATCACAGCCCATGAACTGCTGCTGTCTTTCAGATAATAATACAAGTTCATTTGTGTCATTTGAACTGACAGGAGAAAACTGCAGCCTCTTATATGTGACCACAATACCGCCTCTGCCCTCAGAGGTGGCCATCACCTGCACATGAAGGCTGTAGCCCGTCCTAACAGCGTGGGGCAAAACCCAGAGAGGTGAGCAAATGTTAGTACACTTCATGCTGCCACACTGGATTAAGAGCTATTTTCTTCCTGGTGAAAGCACTCTCCTCAGCCCAAAACCTGTGTGACCTTCACTAATTCCCAGTAAAATGTTCATTTCCCCTTCGCTGCCGTATGCCGAGTCACGCGAGAGGCTGAGCACGAAGCCTGCAGGCAGGGACTGCCAGCTGCCTGCCTGCTGCATGCAGGTGTGATTTGGGCATCCAGGCTGGATGTCCTTCAGCAGCTGTGCAGCACAGTACCAGGAATGCAGTATTTTATTTCTAATTCACATCTGCAAAGAAGGTTACCCAGGGGTGGGAGGTGAGGGTGAGATGCACAAATTGGGTTTAGATAGTTTTGCAGGAAAAAAAAGAAGCAACAAAACAATCTCTTGAGCTACAATCCCCTCATGCCCTAATATACACCACCATTCCTAAAAGTCATTCCCCATTTTCCATGAGGTAAAAGAAAATTATACTTTTTTCATGAGATTTCTCCTGAAACAGCTCAACATGCTTTTTAGGGTTAAGTTTGTTAAAAAAGAAAATAGTGGGGAGGGAGCAATCCCAAAAAGCTTGGCAGGCTAACAGCATTTCAGAGCGCTGCTAGGTTCTGATTTCATGCAGCAAAAGTAAAGGGAACTCCCTCAAGAAAATTGGACTGCATATTAAAAAAAAAAAATTAATCCTACAACCTTTTGCTTCAGCCAACATTATTGTGACACTGAAGTGTCTACCTAGGGACAGCTGTTTCCTCTTCAAGACTAAATACATGAATAAATTTATTCCATAGAACAAAATATAGGACTATTTCATTTGCCTTACCTGATTTCTGTTTCTTCTTCCCCCCCGTCCCTTTTGTTTTCTCTATTTGATTAGCTGAAGGTCGAGGCGGTGCCTTTCCTAGCAATATTTACACCTCTGAGCGTCTTTTCCCACTAAGAAATAGCAAAAGTTCCCAGGAGTCCTTTCTTCATGGAAGAGGCAGCAGAAATGCTTACAGCTGTAAGAAGCCTACCTTGAGCTCTTTTCTTTAAAAAAAATCATAAATACAGCAATAAATTTAACCAAATAATCGGCCAGCTCAGCTGTTACACATTTGTTGTGCTGCAAAATATTCTGGTTTTCCTCTGGTGAAGTGGGTTTGGTGGGGGGATTGCACTGCAGCTTATTAACATGGCACTTGCGTGGAATATAAAATTCAGCCTGCTGCGCACCTTTGCTGGGCCCACTGCTAAACGGGGCAGGGGGTCTGGTGACAAAGGACACCAAAAAGGCCAAGGTACTCAATGCCACCATCTTCCTGGTCTGACTGGTAAGACCAGCCTTCAGGAACCACAGGCCCCCGAGACCAGGGGGAAGTCTGGAGCAAGAAGACGTACCTTGGTGGAGGAGGAGGAGGACCAGGCTGGGGAATAAAAGTTCCACCTTTAACACAACGACCCCAAAACACTTTACCTAGGACTGCAGAATTCAGGTGGGTTTGTTTTCTGATGTACTAACCAAATGATGGAGTTAAGCGATCTGATTTCCTTACCTTTTATTCAACTTCCTAGAACAAGTTCCCTTGTAAGAATGAGGCTTCTTTTTTTCCAGAACATTGAAATATTTTCTGCATTATTACATGGTGAATTTGTAGACTACTCAAAGGGTCCCTGAATCTTTCAAAACACCTGGCATAAAAAATTAAAAAATATTATACTGCTTTTAAGTTCTTTAAGGCTTAAAATGTGATATTGCTCAGGCTGTGAACTACATGCAGATTTAATTTCACAATGAAATCCTAACAAAAATTCTCCTTGGGGCTTACCTTTAAATATAATTAGGTGTGAAATGTTCCTTATCCAGCCCAGAGCCAGAATTGCCAGCGGTAATGGGGCCAACAGTACAACCACTGGACTGAATGTGTATACAGAGATACGCACTGCATGTGTGTGTGTGTGTAATGCACACACTGTACACTAACACGCTGACAGGGCTATTCCCACCAGCAGTTGGTTTATACCCAGAAGCGTGATTATTCTTACTTCTAGCCACTGTCATTACATTAATGCCATGTGCAGTAACTGAAACATTATCTTATTGTCCAAATAAATACCTTTCTGGATCCTCCTAATCTTTTAACGCCAGCTGTGCCTTCTGGAGATGACTTGCCCATTTTAATGATACAAACTTTTTCCAAAGCATTTTGGATGTAAATGAGAGCTCTCTCAAGACCACTGAATGCAAAAAACCCCTTTCTTTTAAAATATGTTTTTTTAAAAAAAAAACATAACCAGAGTACTCACTTTATTGCCACGGCATGCTACTTGTATATTAGTTTTTCATGCACTGTTTGTACCCGCTAAGGTTCCTCCCATCTTTTTCGTTTTCACGTGGAAATTTTGCCTGCATCTACAATATGTTCTATCACCCGTTCAACCTCCTTTTCCTACATTATTTTTTCATTACCTTGCCCGTCTCTGCACTTCATGGGTGCTTTTCCAGAGCCTTATTAGACTTACCGGCACAGGCCCCATCTTTCGCCTTGGCTCACTTTTGCTGGTCTCTGCTCCGAGGAGAGATGGCTGGTCCCTCTCGGACCCAGCTCTCTCCAGTGAGGCTGTGATTTCTGGGCCTCATGAGCCTGCACATCTTTCCAGCACTTTGTTGTTTTGTGCTGATCCCAGCCCAGCATATGGACCTGGCACAACCTGTAGCTGCCTCCATCAGAGGCCAATGCACCCTTAATCATAGGCATAAGTTTTTGCAGAAATTATTCAGTGAAAAAATCTCATTTGGAAGTCCCCATCTGAACAGAAAGTATCATTCTGAACACATTTAATAGATTTATTAAATTTAAAAGAACATAGAACTTGATAGATTCTTTAGAAACCCGATCGTTACTGAGACAAGGTATTTCCTTCTCCATCAGCTTTCTGCAAACGTTTTTCTGCTTATTCAGCAAGTGAAAAATAGGAAACCTTATTCTCAGGTAGTTGAGTGTCCTATACCCAGCTCTCACTAGGCTGAGAAGCAAATCTCTTCTCTTCGATCCTTCAGATCACCAAAAAACTCAGCAGTTAATATTCATGACCTTTTAAAAGCTTTTAAGGCAAGTTTTCACAAATATATAACTAAGACATTTGCGTTGACTCTTCAATACTTTATGAAAATGTTATGGTTGAATACATCTCCTGCAGTTTCCTTTGCTTTTTGCTGTAGGCCAATTTCTGCCCCATGGGAATCCACAGCATGCTGATGGTGGCCGGGGTAGCCTCAGGTGGCCACCTCACTGCAAACTCCAGTCCACCAGGGATGGACAAACACCCCCTCCAGTAAAGCCTTTCACCCAGCCTGGCCCCAAATTTTCTCTCATGGAGGAATCACCAACCAGTGCTCAAACTCTGGAGCACTTCAGTATCCAGGGCATGGCTGTGGCCAGCACAAGATCCTTTGGAAGACGCTTGAGCAAGCTTAGCCCATGGAGTTGGTGGTGGTGGTCTTGTACAAAATGCCCCATCTTTGCATCTTGCTGTGTTCGTGACAGCAGGAATGAATTGCCATAAGGACCCTAGAGGAGAGTTGCGTGTTGATTGGAAGAGTCCCGGCAGAAGTACGTCCTTCCAGAGCTGCATCAGTTTATGCACAGGCAACTCTGCAGCAACACTGTCATGCAGAAATGGGAAGTAAATGCTGCAGAGTTTGTATTAATTATTCAGCAGCTTCTGTGCAATGAAAGACAAAGGCAAAACTGGTGTAAAAGTAGAGAAGACCTCGGATGCATTCCCTGCACGGACCAGGAAGGGCAAAGGCTGTGGTCCTCAAGCATCAGTAAGCCTGTGCATCATGTCCGGGAGATCCAGCCAGCGCTCTTTGGTGCTTTGCAGGTGTGAATATCTACCACTTCTAGGCAGTCCTGGCAGCGCACAGCACAACACCAGTGGAATTTGCACTCGCATTTTGTCATTCTGCTGACGCGGGAAGTGTCGTAGCCTCTCCCGCAGCACATTACTTCACAGCTGTCCATGCCACGGGAGGTTTGATTACAAACCCGACCAGCTGTCCCAAGGGACCCTACAATGGAGATGCAGGAAAGATCAGGAGGTGGATTTTAAGGAAGGACAGAAAACATATGAAAATAGGTTGCAATTTGTATATGCAGATACATAATTTGCAACTTATTTGATCCTTCAACATCACATCACCTGGGATTCAATATCAAGCGAGAGAAATGCCTATAATAAGGTAAAATTGTTCTCAGGTTCTCAAATTTATCCTGGAAATCAGCTTTGGAGATGAGAAGAAGTAAAATGAACCAAATACTTCAAGGCTCTGCCCAATTCTGTTAGCATCATCGTGCTTTGCTTCATCTTTCCATAGCAACTCTTTCTTCTCCAGCGAGCAGATACCCTCCCCAAGGCAGCCATGCAGCCCCCTCCTGTCCCCTGCATCCAGTCCCCCAGGGCTGTGTGAAATGGGGCGCCCAGGAGGAGCACCCCCGTGGTGCTCAGGAGCTCGTGGGCTCTGCAGGGGAGCTCTGGGTGGGCAGGGGAGGGCTGGGAAAGAGGAGACAGCTAAATTTGGTGGCTGCAAGGGACACGCTGGGCAGAGTAACCATGCTGCCGGCGGTTAAAGTCTTTGCAGAAGTGAGCACAGAAGCACCCCAACCACTTGGCGTCACCGCTGCGTCCACCCACGGCCCCCGTGTCCAACAGTTCAGGTGGCAGCTGGGGAGTGGCTGCTCTGTGCACCTCCCATCTCTGCAGGGTGAGCACCGACGGTTCTTCTCCTCTTTCTTGATAGAGATTAGGAGAAACTAAATTACAGCCTGCTGTGGACGGAAGGGCAGGTAGGGGAGCATACGGCACCTCTTCATGTTCTTACAATCTCTCTGGAGTGGCTGAAATGCCTCTGCCTATCTCCACGTGGCACAAAATGGGTCTTTAAGGCATGTCTTAGCCCAAACAGCTACTGTACCACATGGGAGCTGCTGCTCATCTAATACAAACTTATCTTAGGGTTCACTTTTGGATCTATACTACAGCTGTTGACAGATTATTATTATCCATCTGAAAACTTCACGAATGCTGATTGCTTCAGCTAATTTCTCATGTATTGCTATTACATCCATGAGATGAACATTGTTCTAACATTTTCGCTAGACCTATACCCATGGACCCATAGCTCCGTTCTTCTGTTCTTGGCCAAAATGGGATTCCCTAAATATCGACTGCGGTCATTAAATTAACTGGAAACATTTTACAAAGTGTATTCACAGGTTTACATCAAACATGAACAATTCAGCTTCTTAAAGAAAAAAAGTACATGCAGATATTAATTCAAATTTGCATGAGCTAGGATAGCAAATCAATCTTAATTAATAAAACTGAAGCTCTAATTAATCTGTAATTATTAAAAATCTAAGCTGCATAAATTCAAATTTTCTTCCCCCCCCCCCCCCATGGCGTACTTATGGTTGTATATACACCACTGCTGCTGTATTGAAGCACTTCACAACATACAAGTATTCATTGTTCCTCCATCCTCTACTGTCCCCAGCACCAGGGAGACTTCATGTCTTTTCAGGCCCGGGCCCAGACACTGAGGCAACGAGTGGTCTCAGGCACTTGAATAAAGTCACCTTCTCAGACTGTGGTTTTTCATGGGACCGGTATGTGACTTAGCCTCTTAGCCACGGTGGGGGATATTTTGCTCTTTTTGCATCTAAGTCAGGACAGGCTTCAACGGCTGCCCCAGAGGAGTGTTTCAGTCCCTGGAAGGCATCTCAGGCTTCTCTCCCATAGCCTATATTCCTGTATTTATTTAAATATTTAAATATTCATTGGGTAGAAATATACACCTGGAAAGCTTCAATATCAAATCACTGGTCCAGGTCTGCTGCAGGCAGAGCAGAAGAAGGGTGTTGCGTGGCCACCTGCACCCCGGGCTCAGCGGGTGCCCACGGCCGCCCCGGCCACCTGCCCCAGGAGCTGCTCACCAGCTGCTGCCAATGGCAGAGACACCGGCCCTGGCTCAGGGGTCCTGAGCCACAAAGGTGCTGTGGCAGAAGCCAAGTGGAGACCTGCTGAGCCACCCGAAAAGGAAAAGGCAGAGGAAGGAGAAGACACACTGAACAGAGCCAGAGGTGGGGGTCCTGCACCTGCAGCCTGATAAATCCCAGACCACCTCAGGGTCCAAGCCTGCTCATGCTGCTGCCCACGGACCAGTGCTCTGCATAGCATCCTTGGGGAGGCAGCTGAACAGCACTTCAAAGTAAGTCTTTGTTATTTGGGGGAGCACCTCACGTTGGTGTAAAAACCAGCTATGTGTTGCATCAGGCATGCCCTGCACCAGGGAACCAGCAGTAACTCCCGGTCTCCTGTCCCCGCAGCCAGTGACAGCACCTGAATCCCTGTGCAGGGGGTCCCGGGGAGGACGAGGAGAGGTACTACCAGCAAGGACCCACATGGGCGCACACCACCCCTAGTAAGCCCTCTGCCACGCAACTTTCCCTGCAAGGCCAGCTGCACTGGGACAACCTGCACAATGGGCAAAGCAGTGATGCCAAAATGTCCTTCCCAGATCCTTTTTCCAGGAATCGCTCCGCACTGGTGGAGAGAGATTTCCAGTGGCCCCCGGTGCCCCTGATCTAGGCAGGCCTGAGAAGTCAGGAGGATACAGAGCTACGTGGTGCACCTGTGGTCCTGTAGGAAGCCTGTGGCAAAAAACCAAACCAAACCCTGCTTCCCAGCTACCACATTCTCCTCCATCCACAACACTATGCAAACAGCTGGGATATCTGAACATTAGTGCTGGTGCTTGTGTCAGTCCACAGCAATATCCATCACATCTCAGACTGTGCAAAATACAACTGAATAACCACTTTTATAGGCTCTTGTCCTGCCCTCCCTGCTCAGGGGAAAAAAAAAAAAGGTACAAAGGCCAAGCTTGCGATTCGTATGATTAACGTTCTGTGTCAGGAATTTGTTGTGAATTCCTGTTTATCTCTCTGCACGGGCTCCCCCTCACCTCCCTTGCTCTGTGTGCTGCTTTACCCCGCTGACGGGGCCCAGCCCCAAAGTCCCGGAGTGCTTGGGCTGTGTAACGCAGCATGTCTAGGACAATAATCTCCAACAACCATGATCTGGGTTAGATTTCAAACCACTTGGTGCCTTGCTCTCTGCGTGTGGTTTGTGTGAAATGAGCCGGAGACTTGATAGCCTTCGCTGTGCCACTGTCGCGCGGCGGCCGGCCAGGTGTCACTCCTCCAGCAGAGGCCAAGCAAAGCCGCTCTCCAGCTCAGCACGCCTCCTGGCCGGGAGCAGAGCGGAGCCGTGCGCCTGGCTGCTGGGGTGGAAGGAAGACCCCACGTCTCCCTCCGCATGAGGCCAGGCACGGGGCATCACGCCCGCCTGTGATGAGGTGCAGGAACTGCCCTGGGAAGGTCTGACTGCATTCCTCAGCTGAGGCACAGGTTAGTTTCCAACTCCAACGTACTCATTTCCAGATGTTTGGGGAAATCGCACAGCAGCAAAGGAGAACCTGAGAGGGATACGCCTGCCGGTTTCAATGGGAGTTTTGCCACTGACTTCAAAACCAAAATTATTTCAGCCCCTAACAGATAGTCAGAAGCTGGGATCGTCTGAAACTGCCCACAATACAACATCAACATTTATTATGCCACTAGGAGAGGAGACTAAATTATCCACAGAACGTGATGAAAGAGAAAAAAGGCTCACATAAAGGCTTAGTTTCTAAGCAAAACCAACTTTTTTTAAAAGTTCAAACAGCATCTTCAGCATCTCTGTGGCTTCTCTCGTGAGAAAGAAAATGAGCAATAACTGACAGCGAGCAGCCAGGCAAGTTACTGCGCTCCTCGGGGGCACTCACATACCCGGGTGATGAAGACAACAGAAGACACTAAACAAAATATGGCAGAGTTTTCTGAGCTTTGCTTGCTACCTGTAATGCACCTCCTCATCACTTAAGAGGCAGAAGTATGTTCTGACTTGTAAAAAGTTTTCGTGCAGCCTCTTTGTTTTTATTTCAAGTGTTGGAATTGCCATGCCGACACACAACATTATACCTGCCAAAACATCCACAGCTTTTAATACTGCCAACTTTACGGCCTGTACATCAAACCTTTTCTTCTTGGTTTGCACAATAGTTTTCTTAAGCAAACATATGGTAAGTTGAAAATATTTTTTCCCATTCCTAAAGCACTAAAATGTATTTATTCCTTTATAACGTGAGGTTCTCCCTTCTATTTCTATTGATTAAAAATCTGGCTTCGAGCAATAAAGCTCATTACTTGACTTTCACCTAAAAAAAAAAAAAAAAAAAAAAAAGGCAGCAAACCCCCCGACAACAATAAACTAGTTTCCACACGAGAAAAAAGGGGGGAAAAAAGGAAATATTCACAGAAAAGTAGGTCCGAAGCTACTTTTCAAACCAAGAAACATTCACACTTTTCATGTACAACACCTCGGTGCAGCAGGGCTGGAGAGGACAGGCAGCGCACACCGGAGGCAGCCTTGTCCGGAGGGACTGGGATTTCCCAGGCCAGCAACGAAGAGACAGCAACGTGCTGATAAAAACAGCTTATACAGATTCAGTTGAGCGCAAAAGTGTCTCGCTCTAATTTCCATAGCCACTGATAGCTGTCATAACCTCTCAGTAGCCAGAGGCTCTTGGGGCGATTGCGCTGCTCCCTTGCCGGACAGTGCTTGGAGGAGAGCTGCCTTGATGGAAGTCATCGCAAGCTCCACCGTCAGCTTGCACGGGGCTGGGACTGCACCCAACATGTTTGCAATGCGTAAATTGGGAGATACGGGCCAAGAAGTTGCACAGGGACTGCCTGTATGCGGCTAACCTCAGCGAGAAGTTTTTGACATAGATCAGGATTGGTTTCCCTCCATGGGTTACATACCTCAAGAACTAACACATCTTGCCCAACACCAATACTTCGCAGGCTACAATTTAATTTCACATTTTTCTTTCACTTTGGACTTGGCCTCATTCAAAATGCAGCAAATGGCTTACGTGGGGCAGCAGGGGAAATAAATTAATGCGAAAATAATCCTGTGAAGGATCCAAAGCAGGTCACCCTGGACGTGTGGTTTGTCACCCAATGCGCCGCTCCCAGGGGCTGCCTGTAGCACTCCACAGTGCTTTCCACCAGGAGGCCAGGTGTGGAGGGTCCTCAGACCCAGCTGCAGCACCCTGTCTGCCTGTTAGGGACACCGGAGATGGTCACCGCAATCCAGGTACACAACCCACACCCTACGCACAGGCAGAGGCAGCGACTCTGGCTTTGACATTGCCCAAACCAGGACCATGTGAGTGTTGGGAGAAACCTACCGTTGACCTGAAGCGCATGGCACATGGGTTTGCAGCAGGTCCTGAGGGACTGCTGCAGCAGCTCAAGACCGTCTACACGTAGACATGACCTGTCTCTGCTCCACCACCACCTCCACATGGTCAAAGCCTCGTTGCTACCAGAACAGTTGTGAACAGTCAACACATGCTCACCAACCCCATCCTGCCACCTTGGTGTCCACACTTGGGCCATAACATCCTCGCTCATATGCACCACCTCAACCTGCGCAGCTGAGCTCAGCTCGCTCTACACACTTTGGCGGGGGTGTCCCTGCAGGAAGAGGCTTCACTCAAGCACTGCCTACGTTTTTTGGTTGCTCTGTACAAACTAGTTTTTAATAAACCTGTTCTAAAATGTTTTCTTTTGCAGGAAGACATTACACTGCTTTAATAGTCTCTGTGAACAACAGCCTGTAACAAAAGCTTGGCCAGCAAGCTGGTGATGCCCACACTACGGCTGCTCATATGTTTATTCCTAAAGCAGTCTCTGCTTGTCCACTGGTACGTTCAAAACATGATAAACTTGCAACAGCTTTCAATCAACCAAGCCTGCATGGATGGTCAAAGAGCAATCTTTCAAAACTTAAAATGTTTCTAACAGAAGCTTATAAGCAGACAAGCAAGAGTTTTTTAGAGCATTTCGGAGGTGAAGTTACACATTCAGGGTAAGAGGCTACGTGCTACAGCGGCACTGCTGCTTGTGTAGCCGTCACTTTAGTTCCCTTCACAGCTTTATAATTTCTAACAGGTCTCTCCCTGTGTAGTCCGGGGTATGCTTGTATTGGTTTTGGGAGCCGGAAATTTATGATGATAAAAGGGAAGACCATGCAAAGCGTGGCAAAATTTGTGAGTTCATGACAAGATTTTCAAAAGCCCTCTGGGATGTCCTACCTCTGTTTCTATCAAATTCTGAGTACAAAATTGTGACTAAAAATTATTTCAGCATCTGTGTGAGCAGAGTTAAGTGAATTCTGAACACTTCTGAAAATCTTCCTTTGGTCCTTTTCTAAAAGTCATGAAATCTTAGTGCTAGACAAGAGCTGGCTGGGTTATTACCTTCTCTCGCTATTGAGTTCTAGGAAAACAATAACAACAACAACACATTTTTTGCTTTATAGGGTTGATTCATGTATGTATGTCCAGCTGCCTCCCCCAGACAGACTGCCAGACCCAGTGGGGTGTATTCAGTCCCAGCACCCTCCAGTGGCTGCCCGCCACCGGAGAGAAGAGTCACCATTAAAAGCCCCAACAGCAGAAGACGAGATGCATCGTTTTTTGGATAGGCCACTGACGATACAACCCCTGAGCACCTTTAATTTACTGGTTCATATGGGTTAGCAGACCCAAGCCACAGAGGACACTGGCTTGGTCATTTTACAGTTTGTGAAGCTGTCTCCTGCTCAAGTCGTGATGCTTCATAAGGTTTGCTCTGGGAATCCTTCATTCAGTCCCAATAGTAACCAATCTCCAGATAGACTATTTTTTTTTTCCCTGAAGCACTAAATTGCTTGAATTCTGTGGAGAATGAAAGGCAGAACTGTACCCAAGGACACACTAAAGCGCTGTGGTATTACATTCAGCTGACGCTGAGATGCTCCCCACCTATTTCCAAACTCAGACTTCCCATAATCTCATTTAATTTCCAGTCATTTAACAGGGCTGACACTCTGGAGCGCTTAACAGGGCAAACCAAAGGTAATAAAGAAAAAATGCTGCTCAGCTGCCGAAATTACCTCTCTCAAAGCCCGATCAGTTTTTGTTCTGATTCTTTCTTTGCTCCATGCGAGCAGCAGGGCATCCTGCATCTGGTTAAAGGTTTACTGCAGCTTGCCAAAAATGTGCTCTTCCAAACAGCCACATTCTCTGAATTCTGGGCAGCAAAGAAACACCGTCTCATCTGCGGCCTTATCTTGAGCTGAGCCAAAGCACGTGTCAGACCCTGCCATCTCTGGGCAGGCTTGACAGCATCAGGCAAGCACACGTAACATGCTGCAGTGAAAACTGCCCACTCTCCTCCACGATAACAAGACTGACAGGTTAGATTAGGCTTAGTACAAAGAGATTATTAAATGGCTTTTTGACATAGAAGTGGATCGTGAACGGGCTCTCCTTTTTGGGGGGAAAGAAATCATGGGTTTTACAATGAACAAGCCAACTTCAAGAAATAAAGTTTTGAATAAAGCCTAGCCTGCAAAGTTAGTCTCTGCACAATACCATAATATGCCCATTTATTCACTGGGATTAAAGTATTAGACTTTACAGTATTGACCACTATTCAAGGAACAATATGTGCTTGTGCAGGCAATAAGCTTCACCTGCAAAAGCCATAAATAACATTTGAAATTGCCTTGACTACTCAACTAACCAGAAACACTGTACAACATAAGCATACTGCATAAAATTCTGGGTTCACTGAAGTCAACAGTACATGACCAGGATTTCACATATTGTTCTTATTTAAGTACAGTTGTTTTGCAATGCTTATTCCAAGTAAACTTGGATTGTAAATACGCAGCGGTGCCAAAAAGAGTTGAGCTGCATTGCTATCCAGATACTTATGGATATGTCACACCGGGTGCAATCTGGTACGTTATACAACCTATTAATTAGTTCCACAACCTCTTTCATACATTACTCAGTCTGGCTCTCTTTTCCAAATTTCTGGTTTTCTAGTTGCTAGTTTTTAATTGCCACATCAGGAAATACTATACACAGGTCAAGAACCGTTAGCAGGATTCCTGGTGCTTGGCAATGCCTTGAATCCTGTAACACTGTTTTAAGTGTGTCTCTACTGAAATCTCTGACAGCAGAAAAATTCAGTGTTAATAGCAAGCCCTGAAACTTTACCTCTTCCCACTGGGGCTGGCACAACTCTTCAGAAAAAGTGACGGTTGTCATGGACAAAGCCAACACTGTCGTGTAAAGAGGAATAAGCAGCTGTGTCACTCGATGCAGTGTGCTGTGCCCCACCAACCTCTATTCTTTCATCCACCTGCACATCCTCCAGCTGCCTTGCACCACGTTACCAACAGCTGCATTGACTGGTGCAAGCATGGTTTGCAGCAGGCTGCTGTACCTGCTGCATTACCGATGGGGAGAGGTGTGTCTACAACTAAGGAGTCCATGGTGAGCTGCAGGCAATGTGCAGATAAAGGAGGACACTGGTCTCTTGGGAGTCTGCAGCAGTAGCATAACAATATGGAAGAGAAGCAATGCAACAGGAGGTGGTATCATAGGGATATCACGGGACTTGGGGCTGCTGTAATTACATCTGGCAGCTCTGGAGTCAGCTGTGTCATACAAGCATGTATGTGGCTGTGTACGGTATGGACCTGCTTCCAGAACATAACTCAAACTTGTCCTAAAAGCAGCTTTTGCTTTGCAGCTTCTCCAGGGCTCCATAGGATCTGGAAGGAACTGCTGGATTATATTAGAACAACTGGCTGCCGTACATCTAGGGACATGGAGGAGCTATTGTTCTTGTACAGAGCCGTCCTTCCAAAACATCTTCCTGCCTGTTTCCTGCTGGATACATGCATGGATTTTTGTATATATATATATATACACACACACTCAAGGATAATTTTTGACCTTCAAAGTACAAATGTCTGAAATAAAACCATTCATGTGTAACGATAGAGGCTTACCTACATCCCTGTCCCTGATACAGTAGTCTGGAGAGCTTTCAAAGTATACCAGGTCATTCTTAGTTGGCTTCTTAAATCTCTTATTAGCCACAGTGAAACCCGTGCCATCTTGATTCATGACCACCTGAATCGCTCCATTGTATTTCTTCCACAGATAATCTCCTGTTTTCCTAAAGTCTGCCATGGCCAGCCAACAGGTCCTTAGAGTGCATGATCCACTCACACCGTGACATTTGCACTCCTGTTTCAAAAACCGCTTCACGGCCTGTTTAGAAACGCAGTAAAATATACACAGGTAAAACAAACTGTAAAGTATGCTTCTCAGCCCTTTTACATTCATCCTGTAATGCCAGGCTTGCAATGGGTCTCCAAATCACGGTCTGTAGTGACACCCACTGGTAGCATCAAGTCATCCCCACATGGCTGGTCTGGTCTGGTTGCTTGACTCAACCCTACGCACAATCCTCTGGCTGGTGGGCTTCCCTTCCCAGCTCCTGCCAGTCATCCCGAAGATCGAGATGGCCCACAATGCTAGGACACCGACTGGACAGGAGGAAACGATCTGGGAAACGGACAGAATCACTCAGCCCCTTGGTAGGCAAAGGTACCCCCTTTCCCCATCGTTCCAGCTGAAGCTTTGCCATGCTGACCCTCTCTAGCTCGCCTTCATGGAGTTGCCCTTTGCCCTGAATTGTGTTTCCATTATTACCCAGAAATTCGTCGGCATTTCATATTTAAATGATTTTACAGAGATTGTGCGAAGCGTGATACCTGGGTTAGGCAACAGAGCTATGCAAAATTTTAAACTACAGTATTTTTAAAATGCTTATAAACCTTTTAACAAACATTTTAGAGTAAGACCTTCATTAGCTTGCACTGGAGAGATCACCTTCATCATTAATTTAATGTCTGGATAGCGTTAAAGCCATTTCAGTTTCATCTCAGACATTTAATCTATCTGTATGATGTTGGAGAACAACAGACAGGTTCATATACAATAAATAATTCATTCCTAATTCTGAAGATATGGATATTTGATCTATAAATATTATGCCTTAAGGGTTCATGAAATATGAACATTTTAGAGTTTGTACAAGAGGAACAGCATCATGGGAGGGAGGTAAGAGAGAGAAAAGCTGCATGATTAGAAGTGAGACTGAGGCACAGTGGGGCAGCATTTTTCAGTCAAGCACTTAGTAACAAAGCAAGAATCTGTTATAAAACCAAAGCACTTTTAATTTTCTTTCCAACTTGTAAGCGATATGACTACTTCAAAGAAGTCACTGACATTCCCACAGCCCCACTTCATTGCCAATGGTACTATCACAAAACCAGGATTTAAGCAGATGCTGCGTTTTAATCATCTGGGCAGAAATCAGTTTAACTACTTGTACATTTAAAACAACTTGCTGGAAGAGTGGAAGAAGCACATAGGAATGCAGGACTCTTTTTTTTTTTTTGTCAGTGATGTTCCTATACTGATACACAGCATGTTATTTTGCATGATTCATGTGGGAATATTATAAATATTTATTCTATGTATTTTTGCATTAGTAAAATCTAAATAGCCTAGTTTTAAAAGAAACTTGTCAATACCCCTTTTGGGGGTGAGAAAAAGCCGAGGGCACAGCTGGTCTTACCCAGATCCGAATGCCAGGCTTGTGGGTGGGCTGAGGTAGTGAGATCCCTGCAAAGCTAAACCTACACTATTGCACTGTGGATACAAAACAGTATCCCTTTCTATAAAGCAGGTCCTAGAGCATATGGGAATGTGTTGATTATTTTTAATTGAATATATTTATTAAAGTCTCTTGATCTTGTTCTAAAAACCCTACCTGCTTACCAATACTGTCTTATTATTTGGCATATGTATTTTTTTAAAGCCACTAAGGTACTCAGCTATTTCAGAAAGCGCTTCCCAACATGGAGCTAATTCACCCCTATAAATTCTTTGCTTGTGTTGTAGACTGCAGTCTGTTTTGGACAGTAATGTAAACACAGCCATAGTATTGCATATGCATATCACTGATCTAAATAGTCTCATCTGTCTATATTACATATTAATTACACCTGCTGGTAATAAACAGGTGGGGGAAAGATGTTGAAGGAAAAATATTTATCAGAAAAATCACCTACTAGCGGTACAATTCATTAAAATTGGATCTTTTCTTCTAATAAGGGCTAGTTAACATAGAAAAATTTTACAGTTTATAAAGGGAACTTTTTAATACAAAAAGATCAGAATATGAACAATTTACTTCCTACTGAACATACATTAAGGAAAACCAAAGACAAGAAACAAGAAGTCTCTACAAATCATTTTAGAAGTGCTTGGTCTAGCACTATAAAATATTTTTCTATACTATTTCAGACATCATGGATGCAGCAAATTTTGAATATGTTTTGAATAATGAAACAGTGTATTCCAGTTTCTTACACTATTCTTGCTATTTATAGCTACCACCACAAAATGTTAGTGCATGTATTCCTCAGTCCTTGCACCAGCACTGGGCAATATGCCTCGCAACTGCTCCTTCTGCTCATCTACAAGAAAAAAGTAAAGACTCTTCTTGTTGAAATTCAGGGATGGTATTTTTCATACAATGTTTAGAGAAGGGTTTTGTTTAGAGCAGGTCATGCCTCAGGGCCAACACCTTTTGGAGGGAGATGTGTTTTGGATGGGTTTTCTTAAAAAGTGAAGTAGTTGTTTTTTATCTCTGCTCATATTGTGTTTAGGTTTACCATATACACACAGGAATGGGCAGGATGGGTTTTTTCTGCAATACTGTTTTGAATTTGCTCTTTAGTAGTCAAGCCTGTTCTTCAGTGTGATGTTCAGCCTCCCTTAGGAATTTCTATTCTCTGTTAACCAAAAGTAAAACTCCTCCATATGTAAGGATTAGGCTCAAAACAAAACCTCCATCCAAACCAAACCTGCAACGACTTGGGCTCGGGCTTAACTTCCCACACAAGGAGAGCCACCGAACTGACTCAGACGGGAGCACTCCTAAGAAGTTGCACTCAGCCTGTTCGAGATCTCTGCCACACTGAACCTCCGCAGGAGACAGAAACAGCATCTCAGGCTCCTGCTCATCCCAGACTTCTTCCTAACTGCTGAGACCAGTCAGCAAGGGCCAAGCGTTACCTGCCCCAGGTCCGTGAGAGCTCACTGAGAGCATCTCCAAGCATCTGTTGGATGGACACCCACCTTCCTTCCAGCTCTGTTGTTGTGAAGGTTCATCAGTGCCCTTGCATCTTTTCCTTTCCGTTCTTTGGCATCCACGAAGGCTCTGGCAAATTTAATGCCATAGTCGATGTTATCACTGCAGCCACCCCAGTCAAAATGGCCCTTGCTGTCCTTGGCAGAGCCTTTCTTCTTGGGATCGCAGGAGCAGGATTTCAGCTCCCCTTGGCTACATGCCCTGGTGATGGCAAAAACAACTCCAGCGGAGGAGATGGCATGTACAAAAGCAGATTCCCGACTACCTGAAACAAAAAAAGTCGCTTTAAAAATCGTTGGGGTAGTTAGTTTGAGTGGCTGTCCTAACTCCAGCCATTTAGCCTGGACTTTTTTGCTGAGCAAAAGATAAAACTGGGCTGAAATCACACATTCCCTGGAGCCAGAATTACTCATGGCTTAAACTTGGACCCCTCCCTGGTAAAAGCTCATCAATATAGTGTTAGAGTTGGAAAACATTAAACGTGTGCTTCTGATATTGATTAATATACTTTCACAGATCAGTTGTTTTGTACAAATACGTGAATAGGACAGCTGGTATTTCTATTGTGTTTCATCGATTTAGGAAAATATATGAAGTGCTATCTCAGAGATAGGTTTAAGAAATTATTAAATAGGGACACTGGAACAACATGTACGTTGCAAAATACTGCAAGTAGCTCCAGAAACTAGCTTTTCCTCTTCTGAAGCACTTGGAACAAACTTTCCTGCTTAAAAGGCGGTAGGGAGAAATCTTGGGTGTTATTTTCCGAAAATAAGTTAAATTTAGGTTTTCTGTCTAGAACCAAGCCCGGTGACTGTAATTCACACAAACAAGCTCCACTGAATCAATGGCACTGCTTGTGTCATGCTTGAGGCAGGATTTGGCCTGGCAGCTGTGACTTCCACACGCCAGCTGTGCAGGCAGTTTTCCCTTCTCTTAATGAAGATACTTTATTATACCAAAGATTATCTGCATTTCTAGACTCCGCCTACTGTTAAGCTATCAGGTATGTATTTCAATGCAGTAATTGCTTAAGTTTATTTTAAGAGGTAGTAATGTACAATACAGAGCTGTCATATACTGGCACAACTCTATTTATGGTAATGGAGTATTTAAATATTTTAACAGTTTTTAGCACGGAAAGAGTGAGAAGTAGATTTTTGTGCAGTATCTAAAGCCACTGGCAGCGAGAGAGACCCATTCAGAGGACTTGTAAGCCCTACGTAATGTTAGCACAGTAAAATAGGACCCCAAAGAAAGAATGTTATCTGTGATTTTATTGTAGGAGCAGCATTACACCATGTAACTTATTATTTAGTATTTATATTCCAGTAGCATCTAGATGTTTCAAATGGGAACGGGCCCTAGACTTCCGTGTTCTGCGCAAACCTTTGGCAAATGGCAACTAAAAGCTTGCAAAAGGACTGGGCAAACCCTGCCTTCCCTACGCTGCCTTCAAAATCAGGCAGGAGATATTGTGGCTTGTTACAAATCATGCTCTTCTGAAGACTGATTTCTGAGAAAATGTATTCAGAAACAGCAAATCTTTTAAAAGCGTTAATTAAAAAGAAACACTTGATGTCGTTGGAAGATAAGTCTTTCATTTGAGTTTATTAAACTAATCAAAAACATTTCGTTTCAAATCAGAGCAATATCAAGCTACATTTCCCATCGCAATAACTGCCCGATCAGGCTCAGCATAGAGCTCAGAAGCCTGACGCCTTAATTCTCTCTCCCATGAGCCAACAGTGAAAACTTCACTTTCGGAAAAACTGCATTTTTACTTTTTTTATGAAATAGCCTCATCAGAATTAGGCCATGTTCTGCCAGATGTGTTTCCCTGAATGTCAGACAAACCTCATAGAAAACTTCAGCTGATGGGTGACGTTACTGGTTACTCACAAATAACTGCTAAGGGAACGTGAAGCTGGTTACGGGAACCAACCGTTTACCAGCAGCGGAGCCTGGCACCAGATGATGCTCCATGGGTGAAATCCGACTGCTCGGGTGAGCGTGTCCAGTGCCTCCTATCCTCCTCCCCATCCCCACTACTGGGGCAATGGCCCCAGCGTACTTTCCTCTTTCCGCCTCCTCCCCCTGCAAGTGCCACGCTGCTCACAGCCTGGAGACACCGTCTCGAACAGTGCTGGGGACATCCCAGGGACACAAGTGCCAGGGCAGGGGCAGCCCCACCAGCTGTGTGCCAGGGCTGTGCGCCCAGGTGGGGCGTTTGGTGAAAAGAGCTGCAGTTTAGAAGAATCTCAGCATGTTTGTCACTTGGATAGGGACATCCTGGCACGGTAACAGGTCTCAGCCCTTTCTTTGGGTCAAAAAGACCATAGAAGCTGTCTGAAGACTCACTGGGTGCCTTAGTCCAACATTTAGACAGCAACAACACCCTGCTTACCCATCCTCCCTCAGGGTGGGAAGCACGTTGTAGTCCTCCACTGCTCAGGGTCTGCACAAGCCTGGCTCACCCCTATCAGATGCGCCCCCGCTTATCTCTCCCCCGGAGCCTGACCGGAGGGACGGGCTGTCACACCCCCCGCAGAGGGCTGAAGGCCTGGAGGGCAGCGCTGCATGGCACGGGCGCAGACCCCACACCTCGCCCCACACCTCGCAGGCAGCACAGCCCTGGTGGGACGGCACCCTGCCGCTGCGCTTCCCCGGGGAAATGCTCCAGCGGGAACCGGCCTGCGGAAGGGGTTGTCGGCTGCCATCCCAATGCTCTGGGATCCTGTTTGGACATGGGCTGCCCCTTTCAGCCCCCCCAGAGTACTGTTCTCCCTAGGCAGGGTGGGCTGTGCCAGAAAGCCCTCTGCCCGACTGCTGCGTTCTGGCACCTCAATTTCTCTGTAGCCTTTAATTTGAGGGTCCATTACACAATGAAAAACTGAGAGGTTGGGAAGCGCAGGGCCGGCCCCTACTGTGCCAGCCCCCCCTTTCTGAACCTTGCCCGTGTTTTTCTGCTCTGATACAGGTTTTTAAGCAAAGCAGCACTTCTCGTTACCGTACGCGCTGTTCTGCTGACTGTGAGACTCCAGGATAATTTTGCATTTCCCCTTCCTTCTGACATGTAAAACGCAGCTCCCCCGTCGCTAGGAAGGAGGGTAACGGGAGGAGGGCCGCCGCCCGCCGCTGCTCTCCCGGTGTCACCGGCCGCGCCCCGGCGGTGCCAGCCCTAGCGCTGGCCGTCCCTAAAACCCCTGTAACCCCTAGGTCAACCCTCTAAAACCCCTTCCACCCTCAGCCCGAAGGCGCCGGGAGCTGCGCGGGGGCGCGGAGGCCGCG
>WAAD01019390.1:5783-27477 GCA_013389945.1 Fregata magnificens | reverse complement strand
GAGAGATAAACTCCAAATTTAGCATACCACAGGCAAAGCCCATCTCCTCCTGCAACACCTAGACAATTTGGGGAGAACTCCTCCTCCTTGTTGGACTGAGATGAAGAAAAGAAATCATGCTGTCTGGTTAGAACACCTTTCGTCTCCTGTCCTATCTACATCTCTCCCGTTTCTTTACTTTGCAACTAACCCCTCTGCTTCCTTGGCACCTCATAAATTGTAAGGCTATCCTTGTACCGATCAATTCACAGTTACTTGAAAAAGGGCGGATCTTGCATTGCAATGTATTGCTTTAACATATGCCCCAGGTGTGACAGGCAAGTTACTAAATAATAACAGAGTAGAAGGATGAAAGGCAGTAAGCAGGAGGTTCTGGCACTGCACGTGGGTGGGTGGCTGGAGAGATAAACAAAAGATGGATAGGCAGGCAGACACTCCTTGCTATGAAAGAAAAAGGCATCACCCTTCTTAAGCTTTCCTAAACCGATTGCACTTTCAACCTTTAAAAGTAAAGCTACAATTTAGCTTCATTTTTACTGAAAAAATATGCATATAAATAAAAACCAGGAGCACTGATGTCACTAACTTCTTTTCCCCCTGCTTTTCCAAAAACGGAACTTTAAAAATGGGCCAAAATTCAGGAGAAAAGGCTCTACTGTCTCCAGAGCTAAAATGTACCAGTTTGACTTGGCAGCTGAACAACTTTCCACTGATTTGATGCTTTCCCCCTCCTCGAATTCTCCCATCCAAATGCAGCTGGAAATGTCGTTAGAGAAAAGAAGAGGCATTTCCTGTGCGGTTCCCCCTTCCCCCACCACATTCTTGGCACAAAAGGCAAGGGAAAAGCTAGAGAGACAGAGTGTGCATAAGAGGGAGAAAAGAGAGGCAGTGTGCAGGGATTTCTGGCTACTCCCCAGAAAACGTACAACAGGAATTGCACGACTCAAAAGAGACAATTTACCCCCCTTCTCCAAGGCCCTGAAACCAAGCTGATGAAGCACTTGGTTCAGTATGGAAGAGTGGTCAGAGACAGGAGCATGGCACTACATCCTGGAAAGGATACTTTCCAGATACTGTAAAGTCCCTAGAGGAGAGATCAAGGATTCTTCCCATAACAAGCCACACACAGCTTAGTTATTTACACCTTAAATCCAGCTGCATTAAAATCCTTCAGTGCTCCAAAAGTATAATAAATCATGGGGGGGGGAGGGGGGACACACAGGACACGACACCAGAGAAAAAGGCTTGCTTTAATGCTATGGTCTTTGACCATATTTGATTGACTTTTTTTAATATCATTGGTTTGACATTTGAAAACCTGACCAAAGAGCACACATTTTGAAAAAGGCAACAACCAAGGCTTTTCATATGACAAGTTTCCAGCATCCTGTTTTTCAGAATGTGTGTATTCAGCATTTTGTGAAAATTAATACCCTCTAAGGTATCCAAATCCAAGCACTCAAAGGGGCTGACACTTCTAAAAACAGTCTGAAGAACCCCAAATGTTTTGTGACACTTGCTGCTGCCCCATCATTTTGCACTGTTGTGCACTGCAGAAAGCAGCCATTGTCCCAGCTCCAGAATTCATGATGCCACTCCCAAACTGCTTGTAACATTCAGTGTTCTTTGTGAAAATGATCCTACAGCAAAAGCCATAAGCTGGAGTATTGCAAGCTGACTTCCCCTGGTTTCACTTAGTCACTCTTCTCCAGAATGGATCAAAGCCTCCACAAAGGTTGAGTCAATTTAAACATTCAGTTTGCTTCTTGAGCTGTGAATTAAATGCATTCTTTGGTGGCTGGGTAGGGATGGGTGACTCAGTCTGTATAAACATTAACTGACTCTAAAGCTAATGGAAAAAAGAAATATGGAAAGGAGAAAAAACAGAATCATACGTAACTTCTTGTTTCAGCTGGCAGCAAAACCAGATTAGGTTGGTGCACACCAGCTTGCATGGACTCTGTACCATTAGGTCTATTTTTTTTCTAGGTAACAAGTACACCCCTACCTTTAAGATTCTTGAAGTCTCAGTCTGAAATTCACATCCGTGCAGGGGACAGGAACATATAAAGGGTGTGGCCTAATTACTTCCTTCTTTGTTCTGCAATCCAATAACAGTACTAGGCTATCTATACCCTTACTTCCTCCTTGGCAGAGGGGAAGAATTCTCAGTTCACTGACAAGACCTTGCTCTCTCTAAAACCTTTCAATTGATCCCATTCTTCTGGTACGAACATTGCAAAAGTTCTTACATATCTCAAACAAGAGCACAGTGCTACAAACACATGCATATGCAAGCAATTCCTATCCCAAAGAGTTTACAATCCAAAGAAGAGGAAAAGAAAGGCCCCTTTTCATAGATCTGGATTAACATGATTTGGATCACGCTTACAGAGGATTTATGTGGCAAAGGAATTAAATTTACATATCCTTAGTCCCAGCTTCCACTGGAGCGACTGCAAGACTCTTCACCATACTCTAATATCACACGCACCGTACTGAAAATTGTATCTGGATACCAGCAGGAGACACATGACACAAGCATCGTGTACCGGCCACCTACAACACTCAAGACACACTGCCTGGCTGCCTGCCTCTCTCTGTTCAGAATAAGAGATGTTCTACCTGGAGCTGGAGCATCCCTTAAATATGAAAAAAAGGCAAAGAAACAGATATTGTATTGACTTGCTAAAACGGCACCGACACCTCTGTAAACAGTATCGCACTCCTCCGAGGGCAGTAATCTTTTCTTATCTGTAAATGGCTGCACTATTCAGAGACCCAATGGTAATATGCACTTGGCAGGCAGCATCAGGAACTGTTTAATGCTGTTTGACTTCAAGATGATTTAGAGGGTCAGCTCTTGCCATTCTATTCTGCTACTGCATTTCACTATCATCTCTGTGTTCCATTAGAGTGGTCCTCAGGAAATCAGCTACACTTGAAAACAGCTGTTAATTTTCCCATTTGTGTGCTTGGAAGCTGGTGACGGACTGTGCAGTGCGTTCTAAATTGCATTTAAACCTCTTTACGGCAGCATAAAGGAGCCTGAAAGTAAACAAAAAGGCCCTGTAAGAATAGATTTTATACAAATGGTTTCTGTAATGGTGCAAGTTCTGCTTCAACCACAGGTGTAACAATGCACTGTGTTTGCATACTTCAAGGATATGTCTGTACCCAGAAACAATAAGACAGAGCAGCCCTGAGGCTGCTCTAAAGTTCTAATTGACCAAGAAAGGCAGCTTACCTTGGAATAACTACTAAAGATACTGCCTGTGGATGTCCACTTCTCCACATATGCAGACATCTAAGCCCTCACATCCATCGTCTTCTGAATATTTACAATATTTTAAAATAAATTCAGAAGCGAGAGGTGAGAGGCAAAAGCTACAAGCCAGATTATTGAGGGAGAGCTAAACAAGGGTCATCTTGGCCTCCTCCTTCCTCCACTAAATCCAACAGCGTCCCAAACACCGGCAACTGGGCGCTGTGCCTGAAGAACAGTGCACATATTCCTTCATATAAGTAGGACATAGGAACTACAGGAAAGCTCAGTAAGGCCTGCTTCCAGCATTTTTCTGACATCTCATGCATGCATGCATTAAAGAAAATGCAAAGCCTCCCAGAATATAAGGTAAGAGACAATTTCATATATTGCTCTATAGATCAAAGTAACCATCAGAGCCTTATACATAGGAAAGGAATGTTCTGGAACCAAAGCAAAAGCAATTCATTCTCATCAAACTGAGGTGGTTTTCTTATCTCCCCCTTCCACAGATTCTCCCCACTGCTGCAGCATAGCTCCATTTCTAAAAGCATGCATAGGGTGCATACAGGCAATAAAAACAGCATTTATCTACAGTTTGCTATTTTTCTAGAAAAGGAAGTGAAAATGCAGTAACATAGAAAGGAGCTTAAATTAATGCCGCAAATCAGCAAATCACTGTCTGGGTGTCCCTTGTGGCCCCAGCATGCAGTATTATCAAGCAAACTCTTTGCAGATGGTCTCAGTCATGCCAAGACCATGTAAGCAACTTTTTTTCCTCCAGATGTCCTTCTCCTCCCTTTTCCCCGCATGATGAGAGGGAGAAGGTGTCCAGCCACTAACCACCAACCAGGTGCTGAAATGAAATCCAGACAGCCAAAGAAAAACATTACGATGGTAAAAGGCTCCCCTGAGCTAATTGAGAAGCATCTCCTAACACGTGTCAGTGAAATCCTGGTCTTCAAGAACTTAGAGTAGTTTAGACCTGTGTATTTTCAGTGGCAGAAATGGAGGGAGAACACCTCAGCTGCTGTGGGACAGTGAGGAACTGTAGGCCTCAGAACTGGAAAGCTTGCTCACTTTACAGCACAATACTGATGTGAATCTTGACTTTACCAAGAATTAATTTGAGCCATACCAGCTATGTCTGTAACTCAGGGCCCATCTGCATAGGAAGTCCTTATTTCAAGTATTCTGAGCCTTTAACTCCAGCTTGCTGTCCAGTGTACATGTGTAAAAGACAGAGAGAAATGATCCGTAAGGACAAAACTGCTGGAACAGATTGTTCTACACACACTGTGCTAGGAGTGAGGGGCTTCTCCCTGTATGTCAATTCAGTGCACGACCTTGAGCTGTTCCCCTCTCTGCCTCAGTTTCCCCAGAGGAGAAGCAGGGATAATAGTGACCTGCCATTACAAAACACCGATCTCTGCAACATATAAGGCTTTAAAATTATTACTAACAACTTAATTTTTGAACTCATTTCAGAGTCTGACATTCCACAATCTATAAAGTCACTTTTGAGTAATGAAGCACACAGGCACTGTTCGTAACTTACGGCAACGTGAGTGCAGTGTGTTTCAAACAAGGGCTCAGCTCACAAAACAGATCCACACAGGTTCATTGTATTACTACAGCTTTTTGCCTTCCGAAGTCGCTAGTCTTTACCACAGCTACCAGTGTGGTTAGATTAAGTTAAGAAACCGTGGTTAAATACTTGTGGTCATACTAAGTAAGTGAAAAAAGGCGGTTGAACTCAGTAGAGGTGGGGGTGAACGCAGACAAGGAGGAATGAAATCTGTTAAGTATCAGCTTCTCAAACCTTCTTTACACGAGCAGCCATGCTCACTTTGTTCTGGGAAAAATGAGGCAAAACACCTTCCTTTTTATTGGCAAATCTCAGTGGTGATAACCAGATGTGTTGGAATTTACCAAGCAGTGACATCCACATGCAAATAAACACTTCAGTTTTGTCAGGATGTTTATCCCTGGTGTGTGGATATTACTGCCAACTACACTTGGATACTCCCAGCTGTTAGCACTATTATTTTGTGCTACAAAACTAGAAGGATGGAAACTTCCGAACCACTAGTCCAGTATCAAATGGCAATGGATCTTTCTTCAAGTGTGAACTGCCACGCATTTTACACCCAGTTACTGAGATTACTGGGCCCAGGTGGACAAGAAGCTGTACTGTGTCTTCACCCAAAGTGACAGGCTATGGTACTTTGGCCAGCCACCGCCCCTTGATGACTGACAAGTCTGACATGAACCAGCCTGGCTTCTATGTGAGCTGCTCTTTCGAAGTCCCTTTTGTTTCCCCACAACACTTTGCATACTCACTGTCTGTCTCTGCTTCCTCCTGCTTACCCTGCGGTCGGCGTGGGGAGCCAAGGGACGAGGGCCAATTAAATGTGGGAGCAGGTGGCAGCCAGGTGGAATTATGGGAAGGAGATATGAGATTTCCTCTGTTCTCGAGGATCTGCTCTCTCTGCACTGAGATCATACGTACAAAACAGGTGCTGCTGCACCATATGTCTCGGAGAAAGTCACACCAAGGCAAATTCTATCTTGCAACGGAAGAATCCCTTTTTCCTTTTTTTGATCCCTCAGGTATCAAAACCTTCTGGGGAGACTCTGGGTTGCTTGTGTAAAAGGTGCCAGGAGCATAATAGGTATTGATGAATCTTACAGCTGAATTTACATCTAATGATGTTTAGTCCATTTCTCCCTTTCTGTACAAAAGATGAAAAGAACTCGGGACGTTGTTGTAGCATTATACCAACAGAACGTAGAGGCACATACAGAGGTCTTCTGATTTTGACTGCTTCTTTTTCATACCCTTTACTGAATGAGTAGAAAAGCGGTCCAAAAAACCTCTCAGACATAATGATGTTACACTTTATTAGGAAGCCATTAAATAATTATTGGGGTTGTCAGAAAGGCCTAATAGAAACACTTAAGTCATCTGCCTACTGTCCTCTCTTTCACCCCTATTCTTGGCCCTACCTTTGGAGATGAGTATCTTGCACAAACAAAATTACCTTTGATTGCAACAGCTGAACTTTTGAGAGCAGTGAAAAGAAGCTTGCTGACTACAGGGAGTGGGCTGCCACAGACATAAACACAGGAGAGCAGACAAGAAAAACAAGTTTTACTTAAAGCCACTTCCAGATAATCAATTTTCCCTTTTGTATCATGAAGTTCTAATATATGTCTGAAGAGTGTGACACAACTGACACGTTACACGAGCTGATTCAGTGATTGAGAGCAAGGTGGCAACGTGTGAAAAGCATGATCCTGTGAAGTGCTGAACACCTTCAAACCCCAGAGACTGCACAATGCAGCTATAGCAAGAATGTATCTTATGACACCAGAAGACGGAGCAGCAAGGATATTTCCGTATTACTTTCAAAGCTCTAGGTGAAAATGGACCAGTGGTAATAGCGCTACAGTAGCACTTCCAGAGGCCCCAGCAAGGGTCCAGGGGACGCCCATGCTGACACCGGTTGTACTCATCCCTCCCAGAAAGCCTTATAATTTGACTTAATATTGCTGATAGAAGGTGGAGGAGTTAAGGCGGCTCGTTCAACGTCACGCAGCTGGTGGGAGGCAAAAGTACACGCAGCTCCTGTGTCCCTAGCCCAGTGCTCTCTATAGCCTGCATCACAGTATCCCAGAAGAACCAGTAATTCTTAAACCAAATTTAACAGCCCAACTTTTTACATCAAGCGTTCTAACCTTAATTGATGTAATCTGAGAGAAGAATTTGGGGTTATTTTTAGCCAGTGGCTGCTGCTGCTTTTTGTACAGATATACTAAGTAGCCAGCCATTACTACTATGATTTTACATTATGTTCATGCATACCTGGATGTATGAACATTTTTATACATTCATATATACACACAGACACTCACTCACTCTCCCTATATTTTATGTACGTATTCTTAACATATATGGCAAAGAATAATTATATGTGCAAGTTACCTAAGTGTATCATCCTGCCACTATGTTAAACAATTTCCTCTAAACCAGTTACATCAATTTTTAGAGATTTATAATTTGTCATACCATCAGAAGAGAGAAATTAATCTACAGCATTGTAAAAAAGAGCAAGCGCAATGAAACGANGGGGGGGGTGAGGTTGACAAGGGAAGCCGATGAGATCTGGTTTTTAAACCAAAGGGACCAGCATGCCCCCTTCCCAGCTCCCTACTGACGCCCCCCCAGCCCTTTTTCCAAGTGCACAGTGCCTGTAAAAATTCCTGCGTGCTATTTGCAGGCAAGGTCACTGTGAAAGGGCATGGCTGGGAGCCAGGGTGTTTTTCAGCCGAGCTGCAGGGAGGGGAGGGGAGGCTCAGGAACTCAATTATAAGTTTCTCCAGTCTAGCCAGGAGGCTGGGAGCCCAGACTGCGGCTGTTCCGTCCTGCGAGCGCACGCCCCGTCTGCGCGGCTCGCCGTCGCCGCGCCAGGACTGACGCATTTCGCAGGCATTCTCGAAGCCGCAGCAGGGAGGCCCGGGAAAGAGAGGCTGTTTTCCCTTGATGGCCTGGTAAATCCATATGTGGTTTTCCGGCATGACATACCGGTATGCAAGATGCATGTCGCATGTCCTTTAATAGGCATTTGTGCTACAGGCAGTCGACATGAATATTGCTCTGTGTTATGTGTACCTGTAGACATGTTTAAGTAAATGCAATCTTTGACAGCAAGCCCACTTAGAAATCTGCAAACCTGACTGTGCATCTGACAGCACAGTCCTGTGCTGACGGCATTCAGTTACCCAGTCTGCAGACATAAGCCGCTCCTTTGTCATTCAGAGACAAGCAGGGTCATCCCCAGCGAACAGATCATTAATTCTCTGAAGCCTTATTTGTCTCAAGGCAGAGGAGTAACACACACAGGCTCAGTAACACACACAGTATATTTGAAATACTGTCCAATGTCACCCAAGGGGAACCTTTGCCCTAAAATTGTCACACAATTTCCCCGGCTGGGACTACGTCCAAGGCAAATCCATTCACCAGCACTGCATGACTTCCTCTTATGCCTCCAGGACAGGCAACCCCCTACCAGTGGTTTAAAGAAGCATTTGCATGGAAGAAGCTTGCTGCTTTCTGTATTTCTGTGTATGCAAGTGTACATGCCCGCGTGCTCCACCCTAAACACTTACCTTGAGCTTCTTCCAGGTTTCTGACCTGAATTCTCAGCCTACAAACTAGCAGCAAAGGCTGTCAGACAGATAGCAAGGTTCTAGCACTAAAAACTGCCACCACAGTGCCTGGGAACAGAATATTAAAAAAGAGTGTTTGGATCCCATAAACATAGTGCCCGCTGCTTTTCAAAACACCATGGACATATACTTCATGTGGAAAGGTTACTCACACTCAATATACTATAAATCCCCCTCCCCCCCTGTTGGTTTTCTAGTTACATGTTCTAATTGGAATCAATTTGGCACATCACCTGGGACATTAAATAGCATCTTTAATCATCTACAGAGTATCTAATATATAGACCTTTTGAATATGTATCCATATACAGACATTCGCGTCCTCCTAAGTATTCACTTTGCTTGCTGAAATATGCTGAGTTTAAAACTTCAAAACAACAGGGTTAATGGACCAGCAGGACCTTCCCTCTTGCCTGAAAACTGGGCAACAATTCCATAATTCAATCCTCTGCTAACAGACACACGACAATCCAGAAAATCCAGAAGCCTGAATTTGCTCTACAATGCAAGGGGCTTTTTTTGTGGACAGATTCCAATCTCAGTGAGGCTCGTATTGCTCCCCTGAAGCCAATGCATACCAGGGTATCTGAAATTAGAATCCATTTTCTGAAGTTTTTAAGGTCATGTCACCTTAGATTTTTTTACGAAGGCTGAGTAGTGCTTGCCTGAGAATAAATTCAGCCAGTCCTTAGAGGCGTTGTTGCATGTCAACTGGAGGAAGTGATTAAAAATTAATGCAAGCTAGGAGATAGAGAAACCTGAAAGGGTGTGCCCGTAAAATACACTTTCAATCTGTCTCGTCAGCAAAAGAGAAAAGAAATCAGACTCTTATAATACCAGACTCTTGGGAAGTCGTTGGGGCATGAACTCAGTGTTCTTCTACAGATTCACCTCGAACAGTTAAGAACAAGAAACTCCGCATTACCACAAAGACGTTTGTTTCTTACTTTCTGGGCGGGGATGTTGGAAGGAGGGAGAAGGGAGCGTGGGGGTGTGGAGGTACAGCTGTGGGTGGCAATTACACTGCTGGGATGTGTATTCTCACTAATTCTATAGCATATGGGAGTGAGCTGTCCTTGTACTATTCACTTCTGGCTGGTTTTTATTATTATTATTATTATTATCATCATCGTTGTTGTTTAAGACACATCATTAAACAACCTTGAAAGAATACAGAATTTGTTTCTTAAGGCTTCTCTATGTTTGAGCTGCGAGGGCACAGAAAGTAGAATACATGCATAGCAGGAAAAGGAAAGACAAACTTAACAGCTTTTCAGGAAGTTGAAATCAGGGGTGATTTCATTGTTTTACACTACCTTCATGCACGCACCTATGTTTAAGATACTTACCGTTTGGCTGGTACTGAAGATCCGATGTACCAGCAGAAGAGCAGAACCTTCCATTGTCCATTAAAGGAACGTTTGTCCTCAAACTGGAAATGGACTGATTTTCCCCACAGTAAGTGATCCTGTTTGTAAGTTTCATAGCTATTTGGATTTTAGTAATTTAATTAGCAGATATGGTTTCTCCTTTGGTGTCCGGGAAACAGCAGGATTCAATCTTACACTCCTAAGCAGACTGAACAGTTTGTCTGGAAAAAAGTTAATTTCTGGTTTGGAAAAACATGAGGTAGGAGAGGGTATCCAGTTCATTGGATTAGCAGCAATATTCACAATTAAGCTTCATGAGACTTCACTGAAAGCTTGGGCTGCTATTCTTTCCCAGTCTCCTACTTTCTCTACCCAACATGAAAAATCCCAGTCATTTCATTAACAAGTTCAGACTGCTTCTGTTCTTCCCAGTAAAGGGTCTTAACCTGTGACCTTTGCCATTTTCAAGCCCTCTCGACTCCTCCATGCACCATCATCTACCCCTGGGGCCTGCATTTTTTTCTGCTCCCTCTCCATTACTGGTAGTATAATGAAAGATGGAAATGAAGCATAAAAAGGGATAATACTTAATGCATGGCCTTTATATTATGACAGAGCTTGTATGTTGTGACAAGAATACCTTGCTATTGATACCATCACTGACTGGAAGGCCTTTCAAGAAGGGTAGCATCAGCCCCTTGGGTCAAGACTTTATTACCTAGCAGAGCTATGTCCCGGCACTGCAAGTTATTTAAATAAATAAATAAATAGGTTCAGCAGTATCACCAGCAGGCCACCTTATAAAACCGCTCAGGGACAAAATGTTAAGGTCTCTAACAAACTTGCCGTTGACCACTGTGAGAGCATTACCAGCACAAAAAAAAAACCCCAACCCAAACAACAGTAAATATCACTTGGAACATGGAGGGGGATCAATGGAGAAATGGTCCCCTCATCGTTTCTTCTCTTGAGCATAGAGCACACACTACTTTTCTTAATTATTCCTGATGTTCATTGTAAGTTGCATCATTTTGGAACACTGACGGTATCATTTTTAAAACTCTGGTTGCCATGGCAGCACAGAATGTGGCTCTTAAATGTACTCTACTTGCACATTCCTCNAAAAAGCATCTCCACTGAGAAACATAAAATAATGACAAAAAAAACCCTAGAGAACAAGCATAGGAAGAAAATGGTGGCTTAAAAAAAATAGGGGGGGGCAGAAACTGGGCTGACAAATATAGCCAACAGGATACTTTTCTTTTAAAGGCAGAATCTAAGCAGTGCATTTTGGATTGTCTCAGGAAGGTTGTAAATTCAGACAAACCAAGCCACTTCCTTAGTGACAGCATTTATAGCACTATATTCAGCCATTGTTTCCCTTTGTAAGGTCTTATGCTGGACTGATTACTCAAACCCAGAACTTTAAACCTTGAGCAACCTTTCAAAGATGTGGTGGCAGGTGATAAGGGACAGATTTCTATGCAACCAAGCAGACACTCCCTTACCTCAACTGCTACCCCTTTCTAACCCTCAACTGTCTGCAAGAGCTCTTAAGGGCAAAGGAGGAAGTAGGCAGGGCAAAATAGCCACAGGGGCAACACAGCCACTTGTAAAGCAGACTTTACCCACATCCCCATAACATAGTAACTATGAACATCGTCTCCAGCGTGACATAGATGTCTTCTCTGAAATATATAATTTGTAGAGATTGGGAACAGTGAACCCTTGACATCACCACCAAGTCTTGGCACTAAAAAGAAGCTGGTACTAATAATAATGATCTCTTAACAATAAATTTTCCATCTGACAATAGAAAGTTTTGCCATCACTGCCCTATACACTTTAAAGGTACTGTATAGTTTAGAGTCCTAAGGGTATTTTTTCTGATCTTGTCTCCACTTCAAAGTCCAGTCCTTTCATTAGGAATCTTCTAAGCAAGAGCCTTAGCTCAAATTAGCAGGGTGCTGAGCAGTCCCTGTTTGAAAAGGAATGGCGGAATAGAGTATTTTTTGCACCTCATAGGACTGTGTCCTTCAACACTAGTAGTAGGGTTTGAAACTTAGTTTAAATAAGAATGCAGTCTTGTCAGTGATCCTCCAACCTTATTCATTAAAAACATGGGTTGCACTTCTTTCATGGGAACTGCTGCACTTCCTGCTTTCCATGAGCCCCAGAAGAAAAGAAGCTAGTGAGACTTGTTTTTTGAAGTACTTCTTCCCTTCTGGCTTTCACTAGCAGCAAGAGTGAAAATTTAAATTAAAATCAATTTCTCCAAATGTTCAGTGCAGTCTGGTTTTGGCACAAGCACTCAAGCCATTTTATCCTTCCCTAACAAGCAGCCTATCAAAAAAGATAACCCTCTAAGTGCTTCACATAAGTCTATAAGCAGCATTATCTCCATTTTTGCAGATAGGTTAACAGAGGCAAGGATTTGGAGTTCATCACTCAGCAACAGACAGAAATAGAAACCAATTGTTCTGACCTTCACACCCATGCCCAGTTCTTAAGATCACAATATACTCTGACCGTAATAAAATAAATGATGTCCTAGGTCAGAAAATCAGCTGGAATGATGTAAAAAGGAAAGATATTGAGTAAATGAGAATTCAAATGACATAGCAACCTCCTGATTTTAATAAGGTCATGAGATGTTGCTCCAGGTAGAATGACCAAATAACAGTTTGTTCTGTCTGTAGTACTTTTTTAAAATTTTGAGAACAAATTATGGTTTTACATGCCTTCATTTCTGGGGGGCAAGAGTGAATTTCAACTAAAATCAGGTCCTAAAGTCAAGATAAAGAGATCTAATTTTCAACAGCTGCCCAGTCATTACTGTCTTAAAAATCAAGGCTCACTGGCTATCTTAGGTAGTCCACCCAAATTCACAAGCAACTTTTGGAAAAGAATGTAAATTCCTAGATTTAAAGTTTATGTAATTTCATTTTTTCTTGCAGATTTTCAAATAGCTAGTAATTCCACATTTCAAATACCCCTGGGTTCACTCTATGACCATTATAATAAAGATGTAACTATGACCCAAGAATAAGTTTCATCCCACTTCTGTGTTACAATCACGAACCATTTTTTCTATGTTCTAGAATCTCCTGAAAGAGATTTTCCTCACATAAAATACTTAAGAGTAGCAATCAGTCTTGTTCATATGTTTAAAGAATCAAAGTTTTGTGTCTGGGAAAAGAAGACTCACACAAACCTACTCATTCCCATGTTTTTCTACACGGGTAACTACTTCAGAACTTCACCAAGGGGTGAAGTTAGGAAGAGGTAACCATAACAATCGTGAAAAGGTAAGTACATTAACATGCAAACTAAATAATAGGCCTCTACTGATAAAATATTGGACTTGGAGTCATGTCCAAGTCAGATTTTTACCGTTTTGAAATTGAAATATTTCCAAATGAAAGCATAGTGGCAATCGATATCTCTCTCCCCCCCTTGCTTGCACAGAAGCAGGTAGCTCCTATTTGTTGCTTCCATAGCTGCACAACACAGTCACTGACAGAGTTCCCAATCATCAGAAATGCTTCTGTGGACACCTTTCATTGATTAGCTGTTTCACAAGTCTATTTTGCTGCTTTTCACAAACTGTTCCTGGCTAGAGTAAAATGCATTCCCCAGTCACACTAAGCACAAACATTAAAAAAAAAGTGTACCTGATTCTCTTCATGCAACTTTTAACACAACTGTTCATCCATCTGCAACACTGCAAATGCTGAGACATACAGGAACAGAAATGGGCTGGGGGGGGGGGGAAGTGGTGGTGCTGTCGGAGCAATGGTCTAATTAAAAAAACCAACCAAACACAAACCAGCTCCCCTGAAAAAGGACTAAGTTTCATGAGACTGAATAGACTATGCAACCTCAGAAGAACACTTCCCCAAATTTTTTTTTTTTTTTTACACTACTGCTTTATGTGCTTCAAAGCTCAAGAATAACACAATACACCTTCTCTGCCCTCTTCTCAGGTGTAATAGACTACTTTATTTGAACGACTTAAATGGGAGGAGTAGTGTCCTGACTCAGTCAGACAGCTGATGCTGCTTTTTATTGGTGGAGATTAACGTATAAACTGGATTGTGCCCCAAGTTCAGAGTTCAGCCTTATCTATGGAATCCTTCCCCTCTTTACACATTCCAGGGGTTCTTACAACTTCAAGTCACTCAAGCCTGTAATACTAACCCCTAAACAAGCTTTCACAGAACTGTTTGAAGGAAAAGCAGGTTTGGAAATTTTTTGACAACATATTTTTAAATGCACCAGTTTGCAGAAACAAAACAATTTTCACTTCCTTCAAAACAATCCATATGTCCATTTTTGTGTCTATGCTATCTAATGCAAATCATTCTGCTTTCAAGTCGTATACAAATACAGAGGAGGCACTTACCACTGGATACACCAAAAAAGCAAATAATCTTGTAACTACCTATGCAGCCAACAGGGACACCTGCCTGTGACCCTTCCTTTTTCACGTTTCCTCTGAAAGTACAGCTATTCCATATTCAAACAGCAACAGGGAGATTTGATGTGATCTGAATGTTGCAATACCATTACTTCCTGGGACACAACGCCAGTGTGTTCACAATGGCATTTCTGCTTTTTGCTGTTCTTAAATTGCTCTAGCCTGACAATCAAGCAAAGGGAAACTGGCGAGTATTTTTGGTTGTTTTTACAACACATATATCACTGCATATTGGGGAGTTAGGTTTTCTTCCTCCACTTATCTACTGCATCCAATTAGCTTTCTTTGGGCTTATGTACTAAACCTCTCAGGAGTGGGAACATCTATTTTGCCTCTAGTACCCCCAATTTCTACCATAATCCAAATAAACTGACTGAAAATATATGCTATGTTTGAATAACATTTTGTGGAACACTGTATGACCGTCGTGGTTTAACCCCAGCCAGCAACTAAGCACCACCCAGCCACTCGCTCACTCCTCCCCGGTGGGATGGGGGAAAGAATCAGAAGAGTAAAAGTGAGAAAACTCGTGGGTTGAGATAAAGACAGTTTAATAGGTAAAGCAAAAGCCGCGCACGCAAGCAAAGCAAAACAAGGAATTCATTCACTCCTTCCCATCGGCAGGCAGGTGTTCAGCCATCTCCAGGAAAGCAGGGCTCCATCGCGCATAACGGCTACCCAGCACGATGACATATCTACAAACCTACGGAAGCGCTCACTGCTTCCCAGACATTGTGCCCTTCTGACGTGGTTTCACTTTGGACAACCAAAACCAAATATTCACTTCCTCACTTTCAACATTTTGTGACAAAAAGGGGAAAGTTCAATAGCAGTCAAGATGCTAAACTTTGATTGTGAACCGCTAAGCAAAGACAGCAACTCATTCCACTAAAACACTATCAAGTAGCAGCTTGGAAGTTCTAGGATAGGTCTAGCTCAGCCCTGGGCCGACAGGCCATCAGCCTACAAACAAGAGGAAGACTTAAGGAGATCTGACAAACTTTAAGCTGGCCTTATTTTCATGGGGGGGGGAAGTATATTTTAAATACTTCTGAATTAGCATCTTTAAAAATATGAAATTCAAGCATGCAGAAAACAAAGCTTCTTCTGGTAGTGGTAAACCCCAAAAAAGCCCATACTACAAGCCCTGTGGCCTGAAGTCAACTGACTTGAAGCCATGTTCCTCAAGAAAATGGGTTACGACAAAAAAACAAAGTACCACAACACTAACGTAGTATGGACTAATATAGTATGTGCCTCTTTCCTCTCTTGGACGCTGCTTTTTAAACACCATCTCAGCAAAACCTTTTATTTCAATGCCATCTGCAAAGCACAACTTTACTGAAAAAGCAAGCCAATGTTTCTAATCAAGACAACTGAGGTTTCCCTAGAAGTATGAGAAGAGAAAGCAAAAACTAAAACTGGAACTGCGGTATAATCCCTCTGCTTTTCCTATGGAGATCCTCATCTTAAACAATCACATCTTCATTTTTCTGCCTCTTCATAGCCTTAATTTTTTCACAACTTGATGAGCAAATATTTCCTTTTGGGTCTTGTATTTTTTTTCATTTTTAAGGAAAAAAACACTATTCCAAAACGTTAGCCTGTTTTTACAGTAGCGTATGAAATTTAAGACCTGTTTCAATATTTAGGCTATTTTCCATTACGTATTTAGTTAGACTACCTCAGCAAAAGACCACGTCTCCTTCTACTAACTTTTCAGGGGTTTTATCAGAAGGTGACTGTGATGGATTAGAAAAGATACCAGTGAATGATGAAAGCTAATATGCAATTGGGGAACAGGCACTTCTCAAACAGTCCTCCTGGGTAAAGTAATCAGTGCTCTTAGATATTTCTCTGAAGATACATACAAATTCTATAACAGAGAACAGCAGCTTTGCCATACTTTTGCAGAAAAATGCCCTGTTACTGTCTCTTATCAAGAAAGCCCTGGAGTAATCCATTTGGAAAATATTTTCCTATACTGTTTACAAGGAAATTAAAATGTAGTTTGATTACAATGCATAGGAATGATAAGACAGATTAGATGTCTTCTAACAAGAAGGAATAATACATAGCTCTGGTGTTCAAGTGTTTTAATGATCATTTGTTTACATTCTGTTTGTTTGCTTGTTTTAAATAAATTGGGAGGGGCAGAACTAAACTACTTCTATTACAAAATAAAAGTCCCAAAACCACAAGGAATCCCCTGTGAAACAACAGCAGATATGCTCCACCTTTCGAAGGTCACGGTAAGGACAAAACACGTCTTCCAGTCAGAAAGCAAGACATTTATCTGGAAAGAATCTTCCAAAACTAACATCACAATTTAAATACAAGACAAAATATGCATTACTNTCTCCCCAAGCCTGTTGATTTCTCATCAGATTTTAGGTATTTTTTCTTTGTGCCTCTTGTTGTAGCAAGTCACATTTCCCAGAATTAAGTTTCACATTTTCAAGGGAAAACAAAATCCTGAGGGCCCTTGAAATGGTTTATGAATGTACTGGGCATCAGTAAGCAGTAGTATGCAAGTCCTTCACTGGGTAAAGGAAGGATTCCTGCCGTTAGAAAAGAGAGGCAAAAATGATGCATAGCTGTTTCTCCCCTATTTTCAACCCCACTACTTCTCCTGCACTTAGGCTGTTATTCTAGGCAGCTGTGAAGTCTCACAATTGCTTTGGGTTTTGAAGTTTTTGTCTTGTTTTAAAATTAAGGTAAACACTCAGCTTCTCTTAAAGAGTAAAAATGTTTCAAACATTGATAGTCAACATTATTTCTAGAACTTTCAAATGAGCTTGTAAGAAAGAGACAGAATGACTACTACTCCTAAAAAAACCCATCCAAGAGTCATAAAGAAAGAGAGAACACCCCTGACCTGCCTGATGCCCTGGCCAGGACTGATGATGGTCATGAAATGGGATTCCTGAGAACTAAACAGAAGGTAATAAATGCACACACACACACACACACACACACACACCAGCTTTGGATCTACACAAAGGTATTAGACACAACAGCTCCGTGGGGGAAAGATACCTGGTCGCTGTAGTGGCTGCAGGTCCTTACTCCTAGTGCTTGCAAGCCTTTTAAGACATCCCTGGGTTTGAACCAATGAGTGAGGTAGGCAGAAAAAACAACAGCCCTGGACAACTAGGCTACAAACTACTGTTATCTTAATAAATTATATGCAATTTAAATGTCAAGTTGGATGCCAAGACAATCAAAGAGGCAGGCATACACTAAAATGAACAGCCTGCAAACAAATGATTTAACAAGAGGGAAAAATTCAGACTCAAGTCAATTATCCCTTAAATTATCTAAGTAGGATGCTAGTGGATTATTTTAGCTATATTATGTGAAGTATCACCTGCATTCCTCTGCTGCCCTATACTGTCATCCTATCAGTAACAACTATGCCAGCAGAGTTTGTAAGCAAGCAGATGGTCCCTGATGGTCCCTACAGCAATCAAGGAGGAACAGTTTCTGCCTGACCATTTTCACACTCACCCCCAAGTGACAGGCACTAAATCTTGACATAAATCACTCACGCCTGCTTCATCTACCCACCTGCATGGCAATTCCTAAATGCAAAATGTAGATGTGTCAGCCTATTTCCTACAGAACCACCCTTCTAGCCTCATATTTTCAAGAAATCATGTGTCCTGTGCTTTTTAACATGCTTAATGAACATTCAGACCAGCCTTTCATGCTCAGCAGTTGATTGATAGCAATTAGTTGGCACTGACAAGGATATTCCTTGACGTGACAGACCAACAAAACACACCAATTTGTGCCAAGAAAATATGTTCAAAAAAGGTGGCACATCTAAAGCTCTAACAGGGCTCCTGCAATAAAAAAAAAAAATAAATATAATGACCAAGTTCAGTATAAATAAAGGGAAAGTACCACCTCACTGCATGGATCTATATGGATTTAATAAGCTGTACAAACTACTGTTACAGGACAGGGGTATTTTTTTTTTTAATCATCATTGTAGTAAGAGTATCAGGGCAAAATTCAGTTTTATGCTAACGACGCAACTTCATATTACCTTATTTTTATCTTTGCACCTAACATCACTTTCAGCTAAGCCCATTCAATTTTAGTGATTTTTATATGCCAACAGTGTTGTTAAATAGCCGGCAGAAAAAGACACAGTTCAATTGTCATGCATGTCAGGAGTCTGGCATACACTCAGCTGGAGTTTTAAACTTCCTCTTTAAAAGAGAGCAATTACACTGTGCATGAGGAAAGGAACACCAACATCATTTCTACACTGAAAAGCTACACTAGTTTCAAACTAAACCGGTGTCAACAGCAATGGACTCGTATTTTGTGTTGGTTATACTTAATTTTAAGATGTTCCTAACTGACAAATCTAAACAAAAAGACCATTCTTATCAGGTCTGTTTGCACACATACCAAGTACAGCTGCACTGACTTAGCTCTATGAGTTTCAATTCACCCATTAGGTTAAATATTACGCAGATTTTCCATGTGGACACAGCATGTTGTGGATCCCAGATGTGTAAAATCTTAGGACCTGATTCTACAAACTGCTCACCACTTTAAGATATCCAGAGCCCACTTCGAGCTCCAGTGTCAGCTGGAATGCTTAACAATACCGTTTTCTCCTCGTGGGTAAAAAAAACAGAAAAAAATGTGAACCCTTCCTTTATTTAAGGTAGGCTTCACGGGAGTCTTTGTTATCACAAGCTGTTACGCTAAACAGCACACAATACAATTTTTTTCCTTGCTTGCACTTCTTAACAATTTTAATGCTTATAAGGGATATAAGTTGAAATATTTCAACCACCACTTCAAAAAAAATATTGCAGAGCAGCTTTTATAAACACAACAAGCAAGGGCCTGTAAACGCTATGTTTTGAAGAAAATAGCGTAAAAGATAGCTTTTCTCTTCTAAGGTGAAGGTACCAGAAATTCCCTTACCTCTAGGTCCTCTGACACATCTGGGAAAATGGGGAAGAAACAAAAGGAGATGTTTTTCATATCTCAAATACGACTGGGGAATTCATTGCCACCAGATACGGTGCATGCCAAAAGTTTGTAAAAGCTCCAAAAGCAATCAAAGGAATTTGTGGAAGAAAAATCCACTGAGACATAATAAAAAGGGCCAGGAAGTTCTGGACTTGCATGCAGTATCTGGGAGAAGTATACTACAAAGGTATCACTGAATGTTTGCCTTTGTAATAACTGGACCTGGTGCATCTAACCTAGGCACTCTTAGGAACAGAGTACACCAAACCAGGTCGTCATTGCTGAAACAAGAAGAAAACGGCAGTTTTGAACTGGCTGCTGTATCAAAGCATGTGTTTCCATATTTAGAGCAGGACTGTGACTTACTAAGTTGCCGTAGACAGCGCTGCAGCCATTTTCCCCTAAGGCACTACTGAGTACAGCAGGGTAAGCTCATTTTTCTGAAGATGCAGGCACAGTACTCGAGTGCTGCCCTCCAGACACTTTACACACCATACTCCAGTGTTGTTCAACCACAGATACTTCTGCCAAGTGACCAGCGTGCAAGTCATGCACTTCTAGACGCACAGTAATATCTTGCATGCCCTGTGCTGCTTCACAACCTATGCACACCTGTGCAAGTGAGCAAGTGAGCAGACAGAGCACCTGAAATCAAACTGATTTCCAGGGTAGGGCAAACCTTTGTGTACTGAAACTGAAGGAAATAGTCACACAAGTCACAAGTGACAAAAACCAGCAAGGATTGTCACATTTATTTGAAAAAAAAAAAAAATTTCTTCTAGCCAGTCTGGACAGGAACTGCATACGTTTTCCTTCATCTGCATGCAAATATGCCCCTATTGTGAAATGAAGGAAATGGTCCTGGAAGAAGATGAACTACCTGTAGCCTCTCTACCCACCAGCGTCTTTGCTTCTCTATGTAACAGCATTTCAAAACAAACTAAAACAAGACAATTTATGCCAGAGCAGGATATAAACTTGCACGTGTTCTGTAACAGCTCCTAGATCTCCCCCTGGACACACCGGGTAAGAGAAGAAAGTACTTCGTATGAGGACATGCAGGATTGCTAGACAGGAAAAAACCACTTGGCCAACAAAGTATGTTGTGACTGGACGTCTACATAGATTAAGGTAGGTTTCTGTGGTTTTCCGGTAGACAGTTGTGACTGACACAATGCTAAGAAATCAGCCCTCCTTCTTCCCCTTCCTGTCTTATGACCTTTAGTGCCACTTGTTAAGGTTTACTGTATGTAAGAATTTATGAAGCATGCTTTTAGTTGGAAATGCAAAATAACATCCTTAACTCAAGAGAGTCTTTGTTCTTGAAAAATGCTGTGGAAATTTCTCTAATCTACTAAGAGTACCAACTCTTCTAACTCTTGCAGGATGGTAATAAAAGAAGTATAGAGTTTTGCTAGTATTTTTTTTTTCTAACTTTCTAGTACTAGACACCTCCCCAGTATGTCTAGATGAATATGCGTTGTGTATGAGAAGTTTCGCGGACATTTATTAACCCAAATTTCACTGAGCCAAACTTCTGGATTTATAGTAACACTTTTAGACTCAAGTTCTGGAAAGCACTGCTAGTCATGTCAGATCAGTATTCTAATGTGAAGGATCTTTAAAGCACATAGTAAAACTTAATCATTTTAAGTCCCTAAGAGAATTATCCTAAGCAACTTCCAAAATTATGTCCTGAGAACTGGGATTTCAAAGTAAGCATTTCTAATCTTCCATGCATCATTAGAAACCCTCCAGCCCTCAAAACTAACCCCTGCCATGCTCCCCTTGGCTACTACACATTTCGGTTTAATTCCACACTTTTAGACTAGTGGTCCACCAGGAGTACTAGCTTAGTCTAGGTAGTGATATTTTAATTTCCATGTCATTCAGATCTGCTGCAGCATTCAGGCAAAATGGTGGTTATAATTCCAGCTTCCTCAGCAATCCGCTATGACTATGACAAGCAAGGCTGTCAAGATGGCAGCAACAACTGGATATTCCAAAAAGAAAAGTGTTAGTGTAGACAAAAACTCAGATAGCATTCACCCATCACCTAGCACACTAGTTACTCCCAGCCCCTGGAACTTTAACAATGGAAGTGAAGCTGTGCGTAGATTTTCATGGTATTCTGAGCTTCTCAGCAGGACACTATATTGAGCATAAACTGGCCGTTTTAATAAAAATTGCTTGGCAACAGGGGTTTTGTATAATACAAACATTTCTATTAAAAAAAACCCAAGGTAGCTTTCTCCATGTGATTACAGCCAGGTCCAGAGTAATGCAGACCAGATGTGCATTCTGCATTCCAGCATATTTGTTAATCTGGAGGTTCTGTGTTGT
>WAAD01019381.1:29189-55906 GCA_013389945.1 Fregata magnificens | reverse complement strand
TTTTAAGCCTATTATCAAATGTAGTCTCCCAGGAATTCCTTGTGCATACAAATTTTTTTTCATGCATGCAATGAATTTCCTAATTTACTGTTTCTGATCTGACATTCAGTTCTGGCAAACTATCCTACATCTGAAACTTGAGAGCATGATTTGCTACTCACCTGCAGCAGTTTTACANTGACAATACATATTGTCACTCTTGAAACATATACATACATGCATATATATATATATTTTTTTTTTCCCTTAATTCCTATTTCCAGCACCTTTCCCAGTGCTCCAGTCAGAGAAGCAGAGCTCAAATTTCTTGGTTTTTATAAAAGGAAACTGCATTTGTCATCCCTTAATCCTCTGTTGCAGAGAATCTCTTTCCTCCGCACCAGTTCCCTATGCTTATTAAGCTTTCCAACTATTTTCAGAACTCTGGCTGTGTATAAGCGGAGGCTTCACTGTAACGAAGCAGAGAGATAACAGTGCCTCTCTACACAGCTTTGTCACTGCTACCCCTGAAATGATGAGTACAGTTCTATGCATTTCATTACCAGAAACAACAGCACAATACAAAACAAAAGAGAAAACTGATAAAGAACTGCTGTTCAACAAGGAACAATGATCATTGCTCTAAGCTGAAATCTTTAACTTCACTGTAGATAGCTCATTCGTCTTGTTTCGCATTTGCTGCAAATTTCCCTTGAATAGGAAAATTAATGTAATATGACACACGGCGGTAAAAGCTGTCACTGCCCTAACGTGACTGGATCCCCAGAAAAATGACCTCCTGGAGTGTGTATCTGACAGAAGGTTTGAGAAATCTGTAGGATCAAAATGCAACCTTTGTTTAAAAGTGAAAGAGAGATTAACTGAGGTTTGAAAGTGAAAGAATTAAGACTCCAAGGTCTTATTTCAAGTCCTGTCATTCAGACAGTCCTTAAGGGCCTGGTCCACAAAAGGATTAACCATCTCTTGTCAGCGTATAAATCTAAAATTTAAATCTTTGAAGCAAGTGCTCAGCTGCACTAATATCCACAAAGCTCCTCTCAGCTGCTGGAAAAATTATGGCAATACAGCTATAAAATGTTGTTGGAGCTACTGGACATTCACACATGCAGCCATCTCCAGGATCCAACTGCTAAAATTCATTTTAAACAAGCGTGTTGAGTATGTAGCTGGCATCAGAGATCAAATCCCAATAAAGTACAAGAAACAGTATCGCCTTTATAGGGATTTTAAAGCAAAAGAAGTAGGTATCGATATTCCATATATCATCATAAAGCTGGGCCTTCACAAAAAGTCTGTTTTCAAAAGTACTACAAATGGCTGTTACCTCATTTGGTGCTCAGATTCCTAAGTAATTAGCTTTAATGGAAGCTAAGCAAATTTGGTATGGAAAAAGAAACAAAACTGCTCAAGTTCCTCAGGGTACTTTAACGGTTTCTGTGTGAATACAGTGTTCTTACACGAGGAGCGCCAAGCCTGGCAGCTCTATAGAGTTTCTTAAACTCTCTGAATTGGCGGCTTGTGTTTGGACACTTGCCACCTACGAGACAGGCCAACAGAAAACTTGTAGCTTGTCACCAGGAAGGAAAGGTCATCTGGGAGGCGAAAAAAAAAAAAAATGACCAGAAGAATAATGAATTTACAAGTTTAATAGTAAACAAGGTATAGATGACTGAGATTCATTTTTCCTATGCTATCACTTAGTGTTTGCTGTAGAAAGCACTACCGGAATGCTCATTCTTCAGCAGAGAACTGTGTAAATACCTTTTCAGAGGAGATAAGATAGGGAAGAAACTACTGCACCAGGTTTCCCTACTCTTCCTGTATGGAGGAAAAATTACTACTAACAGAGTGAGCTAGACATACAAATGACTGCTTTCATCTTTAAACAAACCTGTTATTAGAATAGAGGTGCTCCAGGCACAACATTCGCAGCTTGTTTTACCAGCTGTTTCTAAAAATATCGCCTTAGTGAAGGAGACTTTTTTCCCTCTCTCTCCAAAATAATTTTTGTTTTCTTTTCCTTTCCAAGGGAAAAGTGATAGATATGGAAAACAGCATATGTGGGAAAGATCACACAGCTTCAGGGATGGACTTTTACCATTGCTATTCAAAATATAATGAAAAGCTATGAATGAAACAACTGAAGATGCTGAAATAAACCGGCCCAACTCCTTTGATAAATGTAATCAAAGGCTTTATTCTTCTAACACAATTGGTACAGAGCTAGTGACAGATGTTTCCTATGGGGAAAAGTACGGTGTAATGTTCTGGAGAACCTAACGGGGAGAAAGGAAGTTGAAAAACTAAAAAGCAGTAGTAAAAAACTCCCAAATTAGTTAAAGGTGAAGGTTACTAGTCTTATTTCAGAAATTTAAAAAAGAGACAAGTATAGTGAAATCCCCACACAATACTTATGAATACAAAACTTGTTTAGTTTGCTTCGTAACAAGATACTTTGTTAGAATGTGAATTTTTAAATTTAAATAAAAAAACCCCATCAATTTCAAAACGAAAAGGCATTTCAAGGCAAAAGTTGAAATTTGCATTTTAGGAGTCATGAAACATTTTCTTGTTTTGAATTTGACACAGACTGTTCAGAGGAAACTAGATGGAGTCCCCACAGTACTTTGCGAACACCAAATCTTCACTTTTTATCAAAAAAGAACTGAAAGGCATGAATATTTTCAACTACTTTTCTGATCTCTGTATTCCCTTTGGGCTTATATGGCATGTTTAAGTAACTGAAGTAAAGGGTTTCAGGCAAACCTGAAAACCTCTCGGTTATCTTATCAGAAAATAAAGTTCAAAATGCGTTCATAGTTTTGTGCTCAATGCTCACTCACTCTACTGCTGTCTGGGGCATGTCGCAGCGTCTTGTCCATGGGAAGGCTATCCATCAACCACTGGAATAAGGACAGAGCTGGTAGTATATCCAATCTACTGTACAAAAAAGTACTTTTTTTTCTTCAGATACATACATACTCCTGCTACTCTGCCAAGTCGCTTGACTTTCTCTTCGGCTGTCAAACCCTTCTTAATCCTCCCCACAGCTCTCTGAGAGTCTCTAATTCCCTGGCAGTGATAAGTGATTCAGAACCTTGCCAAAAGCACCACCCTGCTGCGAGTTCATATGTGTGCCGGAGGTCCTCTGTTTCAGACTATGCCTGGATCTCAAACCTGAGAGTCACTCTTGCCTGCATGCACAAAACACCTTCCTCAAAATGCTGGGATGTTCTAGCTGCTTTCAGAGTTATACAAAAGCCAAAGACTTGAATTAACAAAACTTAACAGAAGTATAAGAAAAACAATAAGGCAAGATTCAATCTATTTGTTCCATATTTGCTTGTAAAGCTCCTTAAAAAAGCTTATTCTACTCCTCTATTTCAGTTCCCCAAAATGCTCCTTTTAGCCAGAACATAAACATAGTATTAACAGATGTATAAATATGCACACATGTATACAGAGTGCATGCACATGCTTTGCAATATATTAATGATCCATGTTTCAAGACTAAAAGAATTAGCATACAACAGAACCACAGATTGTAGGGGAAATATATATCTCCAGGCACTCCATAGTAGACTTGTTGCTTCATGGAAAAGAGTGAGAAGAAGAAATTAGAACTGTATTTTGAAACCCTAGAAAAATACCCTGAACTAATTACAGGGCCATTTTTGCTCTTTTTGTTTGTCAAATATAAAATTTCTGAAGCACTCAAGATTTCAGTAGTAGTGAAAATGAGTAGTCCCTAAAACTAGTATCTAAAATCAGTCATACTGGTTTAAGTACCAGGAAAAAAAAAAGAATTAGCGACATCCATTAAAAAATATAAATAATTAAGATCAAAATTGCTTTGCACTTCTGCTCTCCTGCAAAGACAGAACAACTTTTTTCCCCTTTTTGATGCCTCTGACATTTATTGTTCTGATACTGAGAGGGAGTGAAACCAGTGAAGAGACAAAAGTGTTGGAATTTTCTTGTTGCTCTAAAAGATGCTAATTTTGAGATTTTGTATGTTTGTGTGTAAAATAGTTGTAGTTCCTCCTGAACGTCAAAAGAGGAGCCGATGATCCTTATAATACCACCCCATGGGACCAAACAACTTCGGTTTTTATGAGACTCAGCAGCAGAAAAATGAATCCTTGAGTGTGGCTCTTTTGTAAGGTTTAAATAATGTATTTATTAGCACAATGAAAATGCAGAATAAAATATGTTGTTGAATTAGTGGACGTTTGAGATTTCAAATCAAGTCAGTCTAATTATTTTTTTTGCTTCTATCCCTTCTTTCAAAACTGGTAAGATCTTTGTCTCCTGCTCCTCACACAGCATTTAAGGTAAGTGTTAACACTTCATATCACTCAGGAACCAAGATTCCCAGCTGCTAACAGTTGGGATAAAACACTAATTTCTAGCTCTTGTGATTAATAAATTGGAACTGAAATAGAAAGGCAGAATGAAGGCAAGGTAATAACCCCTTTGACATGATTATAAGCTTTGGTATCTTATGATCTACTTGGGTTGCAAATGGAAGTAGAATTCTGCTCTACAAAGGTATCATTCCAGGTGTTGTAGTTCATGTGAACACCAGTAGCTTTAGGCTTCTAATACATAAGGCACCTTCAGGTCTAGGCATGATGACCAAAAGAAATATATAATAACCCTTTAGGAGCAAAAGTGTATCTCTGTCCCTAGTTATCTCTAAATGCTCAACATGTTTTCTCTCTAACAGACATTAAATATCTTCCAAAAATCAGATAGTTTCTTCTTGTTTAAAGCTAATTAATCAGTTGCTATAGACATTTAAGGGTCTAATATACCTACATTTGCCTTTGATGCAAAATCTGTTCCTGAGTCATGTGCTAGCTTTTCTCTTCCACTGAATGTGTCATTGGCTATTTTTTCTTTCTTTCCCATATATTTTATGAAGCTGAAAATCAAAGCTAACAGGGACAAAAAGCAAGTCCCAGCAGGTTGAAAATATCATATCTTAGTATTTTAGACATGTGTCAGCTTGATAACATAGGCACAGCACTAGAGGGATTGCCAGAATGTGACAGTGCACATGGCTTCGAGTTTAGAGAACATGCTTTAAAAAAAGACTGGAAGGCAGCAAGGGCAAGGTAGCCAGACTGTGGGTCTGATCCTGATCTTAAATGCAAAACCAGGGAAACTTACACCAACTAAGTCAGGCTGGAGAAACTGAAGCTTCTGAAGCAAAATTCTGATCAGGATGCAAGTTCAAGTGATGGAACTGCTGATATAAAAGATCTGCATACTGTAGTCCACTCATGTCATTAATTTATGTAGCCTGAGCATGGTTCATTCCATTGCATGGGTTAACTCTAGAGGAAAAAGTGATCTTTAATGAAAATGATGCCATGCCAATGTTTCCTGACATGAAAATATTTGGCTTTTGTATCCCTCACTTGCTTCCCTCTGCATTAACAGATTAGGAGTTGTATCTACTTCATAAAAATACACAATAATGTTACCTGCCACAGCAAGTGAAGATAGCGCTTAGTACTAAAACCTTAACAGTGACATAGTATGTTTGTACATTTTTGGTAGTTAGCAGTACAGTACCATTTTGGTGTATTGCACAGAAATTTGCCCCTGAATATCAAAGTCTATTAAAATATTCATTAAATCTCCTTCTTCCCCTTCATCTCCACCTCATTTAGCTAAGAAGCATTTAATTTACGCTGCCTTACAGGTAGGCAAATGAGCAATATAGATGCACAGTCACAGAAGGGATCAACAGCAGACCTGGGAGTGGCACATTGGAGTTCAGGCTTTTTATCCTTGGCTTTAACAACTCAACCCTCAGCAATTCCCCTTGCTCAGTGACAAATGTCATGGGAGCTGAAGCCAGCAGCCTGCCCTGAGACACAAAACACAAGTACAAACTATTTCAAGTGCCAGAAATCCATATATACACTTAGTGGGGTAAAACGGAGCACAACAGAACCTTCCACAGCATCTCCTGCACTTGAGTGAGCCTCTCGCTCCCTGCAGTGGAGGGCTAGTCGCAGGCATCACAGAGGCTACATAAGGCGAACAAAAGCAAGCATTCAGCAGGACACAGCAACTCTGCCACAGCCTGGAGGTTACCGTCCTGATGACTGGACACTTGATTTACTCATCACAGTACTCCAGTATGAAGGTTACCCTGAACTTCATGATGCAGGGGGCTAAAACTCTGATTGTTCTGCTCCAATAACACCTGCCACTCGAGCTAAAAAAATTTTTTCTTTTGCTGTTAGCCTCATAACAGGACTGTTCTGGTCTATCTGGCAGAGGGCAGTATTACACAAAACCATGAGCTTGTTGATTATATTATAATTTTATAAGCAGTTGCTTTATTTAAGCAATTCCCAAGAAAAAGCTTTACATCTGATAGGAAATAATAATTGTGAAAAACACATAGATATCTAAAATCTAAACTGAGAATGCTTTAAGTGTTGACTTGGTTTTGCTATAATTGACAGCACTCAGTAATGTTTCTCAGATCACACATGAATTAAGAAAGCTGAACTGAGCATAAGATCATTGGTTCTTATTGGTGAAAGAAAAGCTACCTTCTTTTTATCCCTCTGCAAGTACAGGAACAATATCTGGGATAATTTAAATGAAATAATTAAGTGAAATAATCCCATGTTGGAAACCTGAACATATCCCATCACTTCCCTCTTCTGGTAACTCTTTGCTTAACCAGGTAAGCCTTATATTGTGCTCTTGTGAGAAAAGTTCACAGATTTCAGCGTCTCATCTTCCCTGCAGAACAAACTAATTCCTGCAAAACAACTGGGATTTTAGCTGGGCTAAAGGTATGTGTAAGCATGCTTTTTGTGATGTCCCGAACATTGTCTGCAAGGAAACTGGCTGCCTCTTCCTCCACTAATGTGAGCTGATCCACTGATGCCAGCTGATGTATCCTAATGCACTGAGGCATTCAGTGCTGCTAACATGGCTAGTTCGTTCAGTGGGAACAGAATTAAGGATACTGGGGAATGTGCCACTGTACAAGCCAAATGATGTTTTTTCTAAATAGTGTTTCAAGTCCAAGCAGATACCTGAAAACTCCGCTTGTTTTCTTCTGCCTTACACATTATTGCACATTTATGATGCATATGGCAGAAGACACCCCAGATGCATTTCCAGAATTGCGTTCAAGTTATACAAGTAAACATCAGCAAGACAGTTTTTACCTGTATCAGTAAAGAGTAGACATCATATAGTGACGAACAGAAGACTGACCCCACAGAGTGAAGATGCACCATTTTTAAAATCTTAAGTACATCCTACACTTTTGTCTGTTAACTACAAATGGAACTATGAACCATGGATTTTAGAAATACATTCACATAGATATCATTTCAGTTGCACGTGCACAGTGATGTTCGCTTCCCAAGACTGCCTTTTATAAAAGGGCCTATGTACTTTCCATTTAACATACAGCCTTCACCCTGCGTAGCGTTTCCTGGCACCTACAACACACATAACAGGAGTTCTTACTCTAGGACGTCAGCATGCACATACGAATCCCCTAAAAAGCTGTATAAGAAGTCACTTTAGTATTATGCCAGTAAACCATTTCTAGGAGTGAAATGATAAGAGTTTGAAATCTTTCCAGCTGCAAACTTTGTCTTTCTTAAGAAGCTGCACGGACACCTTGCGACTTCCAGCCTGAAGCCTCGAGGTGACACTCAGAACGTCATTCAAAGCTTGGAGCCCCTTTGTGGACCCCCCTCGGGCAGGTGGGGAGGGAAGGTGGGGAAGGGGAGGGGAAGAGGGACGACAGAGCGGCGGGGAGCTGAACACCAGCTTACGAACAGAGAACAGAATCACATAACAACACTGGACCAATGGACTCCAAGACACACTGACAAGACAGATGGACACAGACAAGACGTAAGATCGCTACTGAGAAATAAAAAAAGAGCAAAAACAACCCATAAAATAAAGTAGATATATAACGCTGAGGCTGCCAGAAGCAGCCGATGATACTGGTATAACTCTTCCAAAAAGAAGAAATTACAATACAACTAAAAATTAAAATTGAAACGATATCCCCCCAAATCATACACTACGGACTTGCTCGGTTAGGCTGAATGCGTAGCTCTGATGAAACACAAGATGGCGTCATCACAGCCCATGCACCGGTTAATGAAGGCCATGGTTAGTTAAATCAGCTAAACTACAGCATGCCACAGAAATGATCTTGCACTGACCGAGAAATAAAAGATACAACAGATACTCTGCATTGCAATAAAATTCTTTTTATGCCATCTGCGGTTTGTAGCACTTTCTTTGTTGGAAGAATTGATCCTGGGAGAACGCAGGGGTAAAGGGGAGTCTTTTGCTCCTCCTGGGTGTTTTTTCTCTGAACTCAATTAAAAAAAAAGGGAAAATGGAAAAGACAGGAGAGAGACTTTGCAGAATTTTAAAAAAGGTAGGGAGAAGAGAATAAAAAGACAGGAGGGGTAAGAATCTTCATTCTTTTGCACACAACTTTCTTGGGATGTCTGAAAATGTGGATTCCTTAAGGATGGCAAGAAAAGATTTTGTTGCCTTTATTGGTTTGCAGATCTATATCTCTTTCTTGAGATGATGAAACCATTCTTTTGTTGGAAGAACTCCAAAAATATAAATTGAAAAGTACAGCAATGATTTTAAAAATTAAAAAATAGCGGTATGGCACCATTACGAGCCAAAAAAAAAAGGGAAAGAAATATAAAAGAAACTAAAATATCAATCACCCAAAATTCATGCGGCACAAGATGAGGTGAAACGACAGAAAATGTTCTTCAAATATATACAATGTATATATCTATCCATATATACACGGAGTACGTGTGTATATATGGATGGATATACCTGTATAATTCTTTTATTCTCCCTGCCCCACCCTACCCCAAGGCTAATTGGTAGATGAAACTATCAATTAAAAGTAAACAAATAAATAAAAGGAAGAAAGAAAAAACTCTAACAAAAAAGAAATTAACGTGCTTTGTTCACCAAGAAATAACAAAATCATGCATCTGTCCACGCCAGCGGATGCCAGGGTTAGATGAAGGCATGAATTTCTGTGTAAACATGTGATTGGATGATAGGGGCTACTGCTGATATTGGTCGTTTATTACTTTAGCATATACACATATAGATATAGATATATATGCACACTGTATATATAGCACATATATAGATAAAATATCCTCATGGGTGGCGCCTTTGGAGCTTACATAGGAAAAAAGACCGATACGTTGAAAACCAAACTCAGTATAAATTCCTAACATAAAAAAAGAAAACAAAAATTCCTGTAAGTCATCTGCATGATTGATTAGTAAAACTTGTTCATTTGGTTTTGTTTCGGCCATAAGACCGTAGCTAGGAATTTCCATCAAACAAGTGATGTTATTATACCCTGGGAACTGCCATGGATGAATCCCCCTCCTTTGGGTCTGCATGGTATTCAGCCTGTGAGATGGGAAGCCTAATTCTCTGCATGCTCTGAGGCACGCGCCCAACTTTAAAGGCCATTTCTCGTTCACAGCTTGAGAAATGGAGAAAAACTCCTGCTTGACAGAGGGAGAGACTGGGGGTAACTGGGCACTGGATTTGTAGGGGATGTTGCCCTGAGGAGAGCAATGAAAATTCCCTGGGTACTTCAAGAAGGCTGATGTAGTTCGTGGAGGACAAGAGCCAACTCAGCTCCTCTCTTGGTTTCTTCAGTCAAGGGCTCTTCACTTCCAGCATACTGTTTTTCGTACTGTGCTGGCTGCTTTACTCTTGAAAGAGAGATTCTGCTTGTTTTCTGCAAATAAATCTCTGACCCGGGCAGCCTGCAGGTAGCTGGGTCTCCAGCTTACATGGGTGGAAGTCTGATTGTCCTAGCCCATAAATCAGGAGCCTGAAGTGGATGGGTCCAGGCCAGTAAATCATAGATACATACACCATACGTGCAGGATATGTGTCTCCTGTGTATAGGTATATGCTGCAAAACACTGTAACTTCCAGTAGAAAGAACTGTATTTTGGCATCTCTATTGCTGTCTCCAGTCCCTTGTGGGAAAGGCTTACGGGTCTGATTAGACAATGCCAACCTTATGGTATATGAAGCCTTTTGGGAAAAGCAGAATAAATTTCTCAGGAAAAAAATCACCTAGGAAATTGTTGGGCTGATAGGAAGGGAAAGCTGGCAACTGCACCAGGGAAGGAACACATGCTGTGTCAAGCCAGGGAGCTACGATTAAGCCCTACAGACCATTTCAAGACATTGCATTATGGGCTTCAGGCTAACCGGTGAGTGTTTGGGTCTTACTGTTTTGACTAGTGCAATGAGCAGCTTGGGCCATGAGCCCAATCAGCGGCCAAGCCACCAGCACCCAGCCTGCCTGGTGCCAGAGCACTGGACTAATGGACATGCTTAACAGGAACAAGGGCAATGGCATGAGGAGACAGCAGCAGCTGCTGTCAGGAAAGCGTAACTATAATCCTCAAGACTTTGAAGTCTCAATAAAATCAGATTGTACGGGTGCTCCTCATTTGACTGGAAAGAGATAAATGCTTGCTTTCTTCACGATGGCACAGTGCTTCCTAGTTAGGAGTAAAGATATTTCCCTTACAAATGTTCTATTCTCTGAGAGCAGCTGAGTGACCAAAACACCACCACAGAGCTGTGTTCAAAAGCACAGACTCAGGACCCTGGCTTCAGCTTTGAGGAACCTGAATATTTGAGCCTCAGATCTCCCCTGAACAGGCCAGGAGAGACTCTTGTATTCATACCAGAGAAAAGCATCATGTTTCTGGCACAGAAACCAGAAGATTTTCGAACATGTACTGGGGCAAGCGACATTTCCATAGTGATAAGAGAGGGACTGCTCTCGACTGTACGTAAATGTTTCTTCAGGGCAGATGAACAGTTTCATGCCCTCTGTATCATTTACAGTAAGCCATTCTGGGAGATCTAGAGATCTAAGGGTATCCAGGCTTGTCTGCAATAAGATGAATAGCAAGTATTTTTTATCCCTGAACCTACAATGGCTTCTTTTTCATTACGTAAAATACTGATGGGTTTTGGATTCACAGCTGTCACTGCCACCCCTTGTTAGAATAATTCCTTAGGCATATATACGTGTCTATGGGGGATGCCTGCAGGCTACCTCAGTCAGGACAGGTCCTGTGACAGCTCCTGGTTTCTAAACAACGGCAACTACAGAAATCCCAACAGAAATCACTTTTGGAAGAGGTGCACAGAGTGGTAGCCAGCCTGCTACAGTGAGTGTCTCAAGCTAGCCAGGAAAATCCTGGGGGGAACAGAGTGAGGAAATTGCCTTTACATCATCTTCTTTTAAAGAGATGCAAGTATCCAGATGCAGATTTTATGCTTACTGAGATTCAGGTCTTGGATTCAACAGACAGAGTTAAGTGGCAATAAGACCTTGCAAATGGTTCTCATACGATATTTAGCCTAAAACAGGACATGATTTTCTGTCTTTTGAACTATCTTTGAGTACACGAAAACCAAAGTCTTCAAAAGGACTCCACAGGGTACTGCCTCTGATCCAGGACCAAGACCAAAGTAATATATTTAGATTGTGGGATTTGATTCTGACCCATATGAAATCTGAAAGCTTTTGATTTGCCAGGCAACATTCTCTGCTGCCCTTGTCTTGGTTATTGCACAGCGGGTTCATAGGGATGTATATCATATCTCACAGCTGCAGCAGTGAGTTCAGTAACCTTTGCATTACTGGACCATGGCACTGAGGGTGACGGAAGGCCAAGTCCTAGTGTTTGGCAGAAACTCAAGAGCTTTAAAAGCTACACATTATCAGAGCAACAAAAAGGAGCCTGTGCTGGGTTAGGTCATTTAATTTTCAATTTGCTGCAAAAGGGATCAGGCAAGCCAGAAGGCAGCGTAAAATACACTGACCTGTAAACAGAACAGGATGAAGAAACTTCAAATGGGCCCAATTAAAAAAAAATAAATTCAATTTAAAAAGATCCAAACCCACACACTGGAAAATACAAGCAAGATAATCTGGATCTTTTCTTTCCACAACATATACATTTAAGTACCAGATCTTGGCATATGGCCAGAATCCCAACTTGGCTGCTGAAGTGTAAAGGCAAACATATTTGCTCAGCCAAGCCAGCACCACTGGATTTTGATAAGCCGGCTCAGATTGCTTCAGTGCTCCAGAGAGGAATGGGCTGCCTGAGTGTTTTGATACTGGCTGAATTGCAGACACTGTTCTACCTTCCCTGGATGCACTGGGAATGGAGATGATAAGACAGACAAAGAAACCTAAATAAGGAGTACCATAAACCTATTACTTTTCCTTCTTATTATGATGGAATGAGCTAAGTTTATGCTTTTGGAGGCAAAAACGACCTGCACATCCCTCCTCCTTCTGGCGACTTTGTATACCAGCCCCTCTGAGAGCAGGAAAACTCAAAATCTGGAAGTGTAAATTTAATCAGCAAGGACCATCTGGGAGACTTTTTTAACATATAATCAGGCTACCTTTTATTCTCAATGCCACAGTAACTTCCAAGAAAAGATTCAGATTTCAGTGGCTCATGAGGACACCATCCTATGGAGGAGGAGGAGGAGGGTGCGATAAAAGATATTGGGTGAAATTTTCAAGAATGTCTAGTAATTTAGGAGAGTATCTTCAGCAGATTTTCAGCCAATCATATTATTTTACACAGCAGATATTCAAATGTCTGTAGGCACTTATAGCTGCCGACTGTAATGCTTAGTAGGATTTTCAAAGGCAAGTCATTTTTACAAATCCAGTTTGTACCTGTTTATAGCGTTAGATTTCTAACTGTGTCAGGAGAGAGGTATTTTTAGTCTGGAAATATTGCTCTAAAGCACTCTGAAATTTCATGCTAAACATCCTGTTTTACCAAATTTCTCCTCAAACTTTGATTTTTCCACTGGCAGCAGAAGCTGAAAACATTGCTATTACAACTTCTAGCCGTTGAAGTAATTGCAATTTCTGTGTTGAAACATAAATGACAATAATGTACAAGAGGAGGAATCTGATAAAGATCTCGTTTTCTCCTTTAATTGAAATACTTGGCAATCAGAATAAAAAAGAAAAAATGAAGTCTTGAAATGTTAGTGAAGCTTTAATGAAATGACTCCTATCCATTCACTTGCATATCAGTTGTGGTACATTAGTCCTTTTAGCACTGTCCTATTAATCTCGTGCCTCACTTTCATGATAATCACCGTGCTGGCATTTCGTTACTACCTTTACTTAAAATCCCAATACCCACAGTGTTTATGCTTCACAATCTAGTATTATTTGGACTGCTTTTCTGCCAGGTGGCAAGTTGAAAAACTCACAGAGATCTGTGAAAAAAGACATGGGAGTAGGCTGAGCTATCTGGTAGCATCAGTCGTTGTGTCACTGCCTTCCCTGCCATCACAGGGAAGTCAAGAGTATGGGTGGAAGTTCCCAGCTACAAGGCAACGCCAATCTCAGGTTACTGCAGGACCAAGTTCTACCAAAAAATGCAGGTACAGCATGAAGAATTAAAAAGAAATATGAACACACTAGCCTTGGGTGAATTTTAATGTTGTTACTGTATTAATCAAATGGCTTCAGGAAACTAGAAACAGAACATTTATAATGCTTTCTTGGGATTTTTTTAAAGAAAAAAAAATCATCCCAAATAAAAGAAAGCAAAAACAAACAAAACAAAGCAAAACAAAAAAAAACCCCTAAACTATTTGTATGTTTCATTTTTAAGGACAAAAAATTCTAACCAAACTCCCTCTTTTTCTTTTAAATGTACACAGAAATTCGATGATGTCTGTTCTCTATTATAGAAATGCTTAACTCATGGCAAGCCTCAAAAAAGAAGACTTGAAGAAGCCTGTAAGAAATAAAATAGACTGCAGTTGCCTGCTGGATATCACATCATATATCTCACCAGAAAGAAAAGCCATCAATTTATCAAAATGTATCTGAAAGGGAAAAGTTGAGTCAGTTCCACATGGCCATTCCTTCTGACTCTTTAATGGATACATTTTGAAGCATCACTGCAGATAACAGGGCAAGAATTACTACTAATTTTGTTATGTTAGAACTATGTTTTGGTGCTCCCCAACTTCTTTGGGCTCACAGGAAACAAAATTAGTATAAATACATTACCATGTTAACTGTATTCAAAATCCCATGGACAAATGTATCCTTTTACAGTCCATCTTCAGAGCAATTAACAAAAATTAAACAATGCTCATAACCCATTATTGCTTCACTTTTGTTTCTTTTCTGTTTTTCAAACATTCACCCTCCCCACTTCATAAATCTTTGTTATTTGTCACACACCGCATTGATATTTTTACTTTCCCTCTGTGTCAGTGAAGTAACTGCTACAAACATGTGAACTATTAATCAGCTGGGATCACTTTCAGGAAGTTTGGTTTTCCATCCAAATGACTTTATATTAACCAAATAGTGACTACATAGCTGTGTTTTGCTGATGCCAAGTCCATGGGATCTGATGCTTGGCTGTATAATTTTTTTTTAATATACAGTGTATATATATATAAGTGTATATATATATACACATATACACACATATATATACATATATAATTATATATGTATACATTCACACACATATAAATATATGTATGCATTGTTTTTTGCAGATGAAATCAGAAAGCAAGCAAAACAAGACTGACCTGACTTACCTGTACTGGGCTCACAGTCAATGAAATCTTCATCATCACTGGAACATTCGGCTGATGAAACGATGTCATCTGTTGTCTGGCATACGAAGGAAAGGAACGAAGGAAAAAGAACAGAGGAAAAAAAATATAAGATACTTGCAAGTCAAGAGGCTGTTACAGAAGCAGCTAAGTATCCTAGAAAAAAAAATGTTTCAGAATTGTAACTTTTAAAATGTTTAACTTGTACCAAGCATTCCAGATATGCCTGTGTAAATGTGCCCTCCATGGAGCTGGAGTCCCCTGTCGCAGGAATAGTTCTTATCCTGTGCTGTTGAATATTTCAGGTGTGCACAGGTGCGGTGCGCCTGCCAGGCTGTTTAGGTTAGCAGGCAGATCGCACTGTGCTGGTGAACACAGTAAGTACAGCGGGCTACGACACCTGCTTGGCTGGCAAACCGTCCTCTGACAGCCAAAGTAGATGTGTCCGGCCGGAACATGCTGGGCTCCTCAATAAATACCAACACCATGTAGGGCCAGCCAGAAGGCACCTACTGAGAGACTTAGCATATGAGGCATGTTCAGGCCGAACATGCTTTCTGCAAAGAAAAATGTACAAGATAGACGTAGACAGTATGCATCACCCAGGCAGCTAGCAGGACTCTTTGCTGTGTTGCTAGATGCATCACTCTGAGGCAGAAGTAATTCCTGCTCTGCTAATGCACCTCTTGGACTAGGAATCCTTTGTATTTACCCAGATAGTAAATATCTGTGCAACCCATTCGTTGCATGATGAAGAACTGCTGCATGTGTCAGATATGCCCAACATGCAACCTCACCTGCTTGCTTGTCAAGTGAACAGGGATGTGGCTGTGACTGGGCTGGGGTGACAGGCTGGAAAGTCTGGTTCTGAAAGGCTTAAACCAAACTGTGACTGTTCGTGGCCCCTACAGGTTTCAGCACATTCCTTTGCATTTCCAGCTGGTGATATTTTCTTTTTTTGCTTTTTTTTTTGTTTTTTTGGGGTTTTTTTTTGCTGCTGGCCTAATTAATGAGCAGCATGTACTGCGGCATGTTAGAGAGAAGTGTACTGGCGTCTCTTCCCAGCAGCATCTCCTGCCTGTAATTGCTGCAATTAGGTGAATTAGTAATGCAGACCATTAGGGAGAGTCTGTGGCAGCCTCTGGACCCAGGTTGTTACATTCCTGCACACAGTACAAAATTACCTCAGCTCAGCAGCACTGGCTCAAACCATGGCTTCTGCTGAATTTGTCTCTCTTAACAACTTTTCCTTGCAGAGAGTTGCCTATTCTGCTGAGCAGTAGGATCAGTGGGATGACTCCTGAAACAAACCGACTAAAATGTTCCTCACCAGGCAGGAAGCATCGCTGAAATCTCAGCTCCTCAGGAGCAGGGCAGCTGTACTTCAGTACACTGTACTTTAGTACTCCAGGTGAATATTCCTGGGGATCTTACGTCATGACAGGTCTTCCAATTCCTTATTCCTGAAAAAGACTCTCCTGCTTTAAGTAAGGTCTCCTTTACATTCCTATGTCGCTATGGCTGTCTCCAACATGCTGCATGTTCTCTCTTCTCTTTGCATAAGTGTTCTGAGGTCTCAGCCTTTTCTTTAGCCTCCTGTGGTCCGAGCGCTAGCAAGGCCCTCTGTCCCCTGCCAGAAGGTCCTTGCTCTCCCCCTCTCTGTTTGTGTTTGAGCTCAGGAAAAAACCAGAACTGAGCAGTCAGTCAGAAAGATCAGATTGAACCTGACATTCCTTCACTCTTGATTTCAGTGGCTTAGAGTCAGCCAAGAAAGAAAAATAGGATTGGTCAAGTGTAAATAAAAATTCTAAAAATAGAATATCTGCAAAAAACCAGCCATGAAGTAAGGGAATCCCTATCGTATGTGTTACTTAGTCTTACCTCAATGGGGAGGCAAGATTAAAAGGAACTGGAGGTAACATGTACAAAGTAATTTCCCACCTTACATGCTAAGGTCATTTTTTTAGCATCTTCTTTCAGTCATAGAAAACAGAAGAATACTGTTGAAATCCTGGCAACTTCTCTCTTAAAACAAAATGGCTTTAAAAGTTCATCTGTTCAGTGAGAGGTCAAAAAAGGAGGAATGCACAAAATATAAATTTACTTTCTACAATTCTTCTGGTCCTGTCACATATATTTTATAAAGCATTATTTATCCCGAAGGACACAAATCACTTTATAACTTATACAAACAGTGATCACATCCTCCAACAGTGAAATGCAGCTGTCCCTGGGTAGAATGATAGTAGTTTTTAATTGCACCACTGTAAAGTAATTTAGCACAATAAGTCAACAAAACTGTACTGCAAGAAAGTTTTTTAAGTAGGTGAGATGTAGCTAGTGAAACTGGAGATTTATATTACAGTTCTCTAAAGCACTGGTAAAAGAATGTTAAGGATAGCACTGTGAATAAGGAATAAATTACCCACCACTACTAGAAGACCTTGCTCAGACAGTGCTAAGACCCTGGCAATTGGTTTTGATTTCCAGGTTGAACTTAGAGCATGTGGATTTTGCTCTTAGTTCAAGATCTGACAATTCACACACAGGGTCTCATAGAAGAATAGTGATGATTTGTTTCGAGTAGGAAATAAACATAAAAATTATAACAGTGTGTGGTTGTCACTTATCAACTGCTATACCTATCCACTTACCCACTTACTTGCTCATATCTAAGGACTTCATGGAACATTAACTTGGAATCAGATCCAATTGAATTGACAATGTGATTCAGTATTTGTAAAGAATAAGGAGTTCCTTTATAACTCTTTTTTTCCTTTTGCTTAGTAGGGGCATCATATGAAACCAGAGGGGTAGCATGCCCAGAAAAAAACAGGTGATATTTCTTTACACAATGGGGTTTTTTTGGGTTTTTTTTGTTTTTTTTTTTTTTTTAAACTGGGGAACTCCTTGCAACAGGATACTGGTAGGTAATAAAGGTTTAGATACATTTTGGAAGCGATCAGCCAAATTCAAGGTAAAAACATCCATCCAGAGCTATTAAATACCCCATACCTAGCTTGGGAAATCCCTGTGCCACAGATACTGGAGACCAAACAAGTATCACTATTTGCATTGTCCTGTTCAGGAGTCTCCCTGAGGCCCCACGCACCGCCAGGGCCAGCAGCAGGGCACTGGGCGAGGTGAGCCTCTGTGGCCTCCCAGCCACTCTCATGCGTGACAGATCCTGAACATTGGGGGATGAAGAATTTTGAAGCCAAGACGAGTTCTGAGCAGGAGCTGAAAAGTCATGAAGCCTGGCCCTTGTTTATCTTCTTGATCAATTTCCCATCTAATAAGCAGCTTAAGGCCAACACATGCAACATTTATGCTGAACTCTTAGATATGTGTTCTAGATTTCCTTCTATAAAATCCTCATGCAGCTTGTGTTGGTTCTGAACAGAGAAGGGCACAGTCAGCCAGACTCAGACAAAATGCAAATGTGTGATGTGCAGTACTCACCAGCCCTGCCAATTCCGACCTGTATCTGCACTTTTTCATGACTGGTTCCACACTTGATTCTATCAATTAATCTCTGTCCTTTTCTCCCCATCTCCACTGCATGCAATTTCCCCTGATATGCCAGTTTTTCTTGCTCTGTGATCGCTGTTTGTCCCATGCTGCTGATTTTGTGTGTATAAAAATGAGGGTTAGAAAAAAGAGAAAAACCTCCAGAAGTGGTGTTAGACTTAAGTCAAGGTCATTAACGAGATCTCTAGAAACCACAGAAAAGATAAGTACACTAATCTGTCTTGCCATTTCCTATCTTGTATTTTTAATCTCAGTACTTTCCATCACAATTCATCACTAACTGATTTTCTAGTTCCATCACATATTGGTTTTCCACGCACCTTCCGCTCAGATACCAACATCTGAATCACCCCAGAGGAATAAAGCTATTTCAGTGAGAAACAGCAGCAAATTCCTGACCACAGAAACAGAGTCGAGGAAACATCTAGAAGACCATAACTTCGTATAACTGGAATCTGTACCTTTCAAAACCCTCCTGGAGCTGAGAATTTTCATTGGATGATTATTAAACTTGCTATTTCCACAAGACAGGTGAGGCTAGTGAGCAGCAACCCCAGAAATCTCTCCACCAACATCATTTCTTCTCATCAGAAACAGCTCACTATGAGGCAGTAAGCAAAACCAGCTATTCCATTTCTGGTTCCCTTTCCCCATTTTTGAAATGGGGCTGATTATACTCACCCATTGGCCCTAGGAGGTAAACAGATTAATTCTTTAGTGTCTGCCCAGTGATCCAGAGACGGTAAATGCAAAACATTCTTATGTACAGGCAACATGATAGTAATGAAACTTTTGTGTATGCTATGATGGAAATGATGTTTGTGTTTTCGTTGGAAAGAACATGAGAGAGAAAATATTTTTCTCTTCCATATATTAGCTAAATTCTATATTAAAAATAATAATTCATACTATACTATTTTAAAATATGTATTTCATTTTTAAAGAATCCCAGCTTTGAAATTACTTGGCCCTGTATTAAAGGCCATAAAACTAAAGGTAGGTATTATAATAACTTTCAATAAAATCTCTCTCTGGCAGGAACCCTTTTTATTCCTTCCTCTGAAAGATTTTTTATAGCATTTATATTATTATTTTTTCTCTCCCTCTCGCTAGTGTTTAATGAAATTGCCTTGGAATAAAACCGGGGTAGGAGAAAGTACTAAACTCTGAGTCCACCCTGGAGGATTTATGGGCATATTTACCTTCAAATTCCTTCAGTTTCACTGAACTGGCTCCCCATTCCTTTCCATGAATTATTAGTTCTGTAATCACCTCCTCCTAATTATTCACTCTAAGGGCCTCTTCAATCTTGCCACGGTGATGGTTCTACATCTTTGTTCATTACACTGTACGTACTGGTGTGGGATGTAAAGCGCAAGGAAAGTTGGGATGGCATGGCAAGACCTGCTCGAGATGACTCCGTTCCTATCCAATCCTTCCAGGCGCCCAAAGCCCCAATTTATGCATCAGATCCACAACCTTTGCTCCTTTGTTCTACACAAAATGGCAGGTGCTGAATCTTCCTTTTCCCAACCACAAAGCTTTTTTGACACCTTGCTCTTTGGGTGCACCATTATTTGAGAAAGATTAAGCATGCTGGGTAAAATAAGTCCTGTCACAGAACAGCTTTATGAAATTATAAATAACAGACCCACGAATGATGGAGTTCTCACTTCTAGTGGGAGAGAAAAGACAAGGACACATAAATTCAAACCCCAGACAAATTCCTCCAGAAGTACATACTTGGCAGTTGCTTCACTCTGTAAAGTAGGATTCAATTTTCCTACTTGCCTTTTGCTTGAAACTCTTCTGGACACATTACTTCCAATTCAACACCATTATTTGAAAAGCTACACTTAATGCTTTGTTGCAAGAGAAGTGTAAATCTCTTTGCCACCAAGGGACCACAACTTACAATCCTTCTTGAAATATCACCACCACAAAATGCCAGGCACAAATATCTTCCCAACAGTGGAAAAATACAGTTGTATTAATCTGAGCAGTCCATTTGCCTTTCACACCTGAAATGTACAGAGCTGAAACTCAACAAACTTTTAAATCTGACCACTTGACTCCCTCCACTGCTCCCATACTGCTGTATTTTCTAAATATCTCCAATTTATTATGGAATATGGACAACGTACTGTCTTCTACGCATAACAGCATACAGTATGAATGCTCCCCCAGAATGGCAAAATGTTAGTGATGCTGTTCTGTCTTCCAGAAACCAAGTTGTTTCTTGGCAAAGAACAGGCTCAAGGCATTTTCTGCCTTGCCAAAAGAAGATAGCAGAGGAAGTGTCTGTCTCATTAGGTGTCATTTCTAGCTTGAATACCTCAACCTTTTGTACTTTGATAACTGGGCTTTTTAAATACCTTGTATTCCATTCACATTATTTCAATTAAATGGGAATCCTTCATCTGTCCTTTCTACACCTTATATTTGTTTCTCACTGTCTATTTAATCTTTATTTGCAAAATACCCTGGAGTTCATTACAGTATAGCAGACCTGAGAGACTCAGCCTGGACAAATTCAAGCTACTACATACAGATAGAAATAATTTGCACACAAATGGGAAAATATTAGAAATGTTGTGAAAATCATAATGAGGTATTATAAAAGAAGCTGCAATTTGGGACCGTATAAACTTTTAAGGAGAGTCCTGGATCTACTATCTGTTGCTAAAGGGTATTAATCCTCTCCAATTCATTAGCACTGGATAGTACCACATGTATTTTCTTATCACGGCACAGACACAGACACAAAGATGTGCAAGCCCTTTGCACCCTCACACACTGGTGCTGAGTTTATGTCTGCCTCTGGAGAGGCAATGCATCAAAGAACTAATGAAACTAATAATTTTTCTTCATATAGCTCATTATTTTTAGTTTTGGACAATTCAGTGCCAAAAGATTTAGAGTAAGTGGAGACAATTCAGAGAAGAGCCACTGAAAAGATGAAAGAACTGGAGAGATGTATGAATGAGACAGGCTTAGCAAAACTAAACATCAGAGCTTGACTTAACAAGGACTAAAGGTATGATAAATGTCTACAGGTGTCACAAGGGTGCAATAACAATCAGGAAGGAAGATGAACTGAAGGGTGCTTCAAAAAAGTAGTGGATAAAATTAAGCCAAAAAAAAATTTAGGATGATTTTCAGCAAGAAAAATCTCAATAGTGATCTTTGTTAACTATGGAGAAGTCTCCCCAAGGAAATACCAGAAACTACCAGTACTGAGATGAAACAGTTGCCCAAGCCATTCAGGTATGAATACCATTAGTGTATACACCCTAGTGGGGAAGAACTCGCCCCATCTATCTTCAGTCCAATCTAATTCACTCTAAATCAATTCGGTATTTGCATTCTCTCCATCACTATGTAATATAAAGATATCATTATGCATTTCTCTGTCATTCCAAAGCAGGCGGCAAAGCTATCCAGCACAGCCTTTCAGCTAGTTGTACTTGGAGCAAGAAGATATCACTGTTGTAGACTTGTTCAGACCATGGGAACAAATCCATCCTTATGTTCCCAGGACCCTGACTGGCCAGGAGCTGGTAGGTAACTAGCAGGCGTGTACGCTTGAACAGTAGCCCAGCAAAAGTGCATTTCCTGGCTGCGTGTTCCTGGCTGGACATAAAAGCTGATTTGCTGTCAAATTATATCATTAAGTAGGGATCATGAGAGAGCTACCCCTTAACAAAATCAGCCATTTGTCCATTACTACAGCAGACAAGAGATTAAGTAACTAGCCAGTTAAGCAAGAGAAAGCAAAAAATAATCCCCCCAACTGTGTGTCAATCCAGAGTCATGGGCATTCATGTTTAAAAAGAGCCTTGAAAGCTGAATTAGTCCTTTGAAAACTGAAAGCCTGTCTCCATAGAATCAATAGTTCATTAAGACTGTAAAGCCTGATTCTTCTTGACCAGGTTTGATGCCAAATTTCAGGGACTTTGTTCTGTGCCTAAGCTGTGCAAAGACAATGAGGAAAAATCATGTTTCTGCTTTTTGTCTCTGTCTGATGGCAGTGGGAAGGGTGACGATGTTGCGAGGGGTGTGAGCAGAGAGAGAAAGGGAAGGGAGGGCAAAGAGGGGAGAAAGCGAAGTGGGGAGGATTAATCCATCTGTTGTTCAAGGCACCCTGACAGGGGAAAGAGAAGTATTGAACCACAGCAGCTTAACCCAACTTCAATGTACCTTCCCAAAAGCAGAAGGAATGTAATGCTACGTGGTGTTCTGCTGATAAGCAAATCCTTCTAAATCCTTTCAATTTATTTCTTGGCCTGAAGAAATTACATACTATTTAGGAGCTAAATAAATAAATAAAATTTCATCTCCGGGAATCTAGATTGGTTGTTTATTGATTACATATGCACACAGAGTCACTTGCTTTTCTGTTTCTTTTCNAGAGTTTTGGACTGGACTGTGAAATATAATTTCTTGGCTTAAACACAAAAGATACAGCTTTGGCATGAGAGAAGACTTTTCCCCACCCTTATCAACCTACTGCTCTACATTTCCACATGTGTTTGCCTGCTTCCAAAGAAGGACCTTGAAGATGAAAGTTGTGTGTCTATACTTTGAAGTCATTATTTGAGTATAGTGCCTCTCAGAGTAACCACACAGGAAGAATTTTCACACTGAGCATCCTTTTCATCATTTGATACAGCTTGTTCCCCTTCCCTATTATATTTTTATTTCTCACTGAAACGACCTGTCAGTTGAAATGGAAACCATCAACCCTCTGTTTTAAGCATAGCCCCGGTTACGCAGATGGTGGTGATGCTGGTGAAAGCTCCAGAGTAAAGGTACACTACATGTACTGCCATTAACTAAATTAACTAAATAGCTTAATCCTAAAAATTAAGCCATTACAGCTGAACCTACAACAACCCCCACTCTGAAATCAGTCAGAGCTGCTGGAAGGACAAAACTGCTGAAATTCAGGCACTGCTCAGGAGTTTGACTTTCTGAAAATGACACTAATTTAGACAGTGTTGTTTCCCAATGCTTGTCAAAGAGTCTTCAAATGGAAGACATTTCTTTTAGGAAATGCTCTGAAAATAGTTTCAGAGTGGTCTCCCGTGTGTCGTGATCCCCTCTCAGAAGAACTGACAACCAGCCAAATCCACTGGGCACCCCAGGCTTCAACCTCCCCCTCTCCTCAGCATCTGCTTAAAGCAGGACACAGGAAGCAAAAGCCAAATAAAAATTTTCAGATGTATGTAGGAAAAAGCCAGCCTGTTGCCAGAATTTAGCATCCCGCTGGTGTGGACCCTAGTTCCTGATGCGCACAGTTTGATGTATTAACTTAAACTGCCACAGAAATAATTTTATTAATCTGCTTGGGCTATGAACTACACTTGCTGAAGAACAAACACATTATCTACTTCACCAGCAGAAGGACAGGACAGACCGCTGGGGAGCAGTAACTTCTTATATTGCCCCAGTCCAAATTGCGAAGGACATTGAATCAGAGCTCTCGTGTTGCTTGATTTTATATTCCTGATATTGTCATAAATTCACTGTCTGACGTCAGGAAAATTGCCTCCTTTCCTCATGCTTCTGTTTATACTGCTATAAAAAGGGGAGAAAACAACTTCTCGGCTTACTTGGCATACAATTAGAATTTTAGTAAATATTTTACATTCTCAAAGCAAAGCCTAAGTAAAGAAAAATCCTTTACGTTACTAAAGGGAAGCCCATGTTTCAGAAAGTTAGAGACTCAAATGATCTGAGATGAATCAGCTGCCCTTTGAAGACTCAGCCTCTAGTAAGAGTAAATGGGTTTTCTTTGCGTGCTAGCTTGCACTTAATAACTGTGTCAGAAGAATATTTTTCATTTACACTTTGCTCCTTTGCTGGAAATCAATATGTCGTTTGCTGGCATTTTCTCCTGGACATCTTTATTTAGCTTGTCTTTTCTTCCGTGGAGGGGAGGGAGTTGTATTTGATTTTGTTCTGTTATTGAGTGGATCACTCTGAGCAAGAAATAAATAACTAAGTAGAGCGCAGTAGCTTTAATGACAATCTCTTAAGCCTCAAAATCTGCACACGATGTTGCACTCTCCCCTAAGACATCATTTAAAAGAAACAAAACCCTAAAGTAAGGTTACTATATAGCGAAGAGGCAGTCACATATGCAATTTAACTGGCATTTCTATTCGTGTGTTCATTAATAAAACCACATAAGTCTTGTTTCTATTTTTAAAGCAGTACTTCTATTGCCGTAGTACCTAGTGTTGGGATCTCATAATCTCTTACAAATGAGGCTTAATGAGAAATTAGAGATATGGGAGACCTCGTCCCAGCGGACATCTTTCACTGGAGAAAATCTGAGCACTTTCACGTATTTATCACTCATGGCAAGTGACAGTACGGCCTAATAGGTTGCACCCAATCTGCAAAAGCCGAAGCACCATGCCAGCCCACAGCATTCCTCCCAGTATCAAATGGGAAACGATTGCTAAGCGAACCTCAGGGGATGCACAGTAATAGCGGTCATTTTCTTAACTTGGGGAGTTCTTTGGCTCCTCCCCTGCTTCCCTCTTAATTTCTGCTACTCATTATTATGTAGGCCACAAAAAGTTGGTGCAGGTAATGGTAAAATTCATAAAGGAGAAAATACCCTGTTCTATGGTCCAAACCGTGGCACTCAAAATCTAATGTGACAGGGTATGTTGTTCATAAAGTAACAATAAACATAATCACTCGAATAAATGTACCTTAAAACAACTTCTGCAATTATTGTAAGTACCTCTGAGTCCAATAAGATAAACATATATCTTTATTTGCACTAATGTACTAGACTAGTCTTTCCAGACAGATATTCCTTTCTCTCAAAACGTTAACGCACACTTAAAAAATGGCATTTAAATACTGCTACTCACAGGATTCACACATTAGCTCACAAGGGGGAGGGGGTTGCCACACACATTTAAATGCAGAATAAATATAATGCAGAATAAATAGATGCAGAATGAACCCTGGCCCACTAGGTACACATCAGCACGTAGAACTGCTCCCTGAATAACATATATGGAGCAGTTAACAAAGGAAAATAGCCACTAAATACCTATATATAAGCATATACACAGCATACCTGCTAAAAAAAAAGGCCATAAATAGTTTTAGTTTATAAACAATAAGAAAGTTCATAAACACAATGAAGGTCACAAAGGTGGCTTTGGTAGAACACAGATTTCCCAGGAACAGTGACAGCCTCCTAACCACAAGTCGTTCCTCTCTTAATATAGGATATAAATGATTGTCAGCAGCTAGTACAGAAACACCTGTATACACAACAGAAGGTATATATTACCATTAACTTAATAACATACTAACATATTAACATTATCAGGGTCAAATTTAATAAAAATGAAGTTAAACAGTTCTAGACATTATTCCGTCCATGAATACCTCTGCCAAATATCTGATGCTTAAAAATAATGCTTTTCTAACATTAGCCTTTTTTCTNAAACTTCAACCTCCTGAGTTGCTGAACATAACAAATGCCTCCTGGGATCCCATTAAATTTGAACTGAACTTCACTTAAATGCCACATCAAGTGGTCCAAGCTGCAAAGAGTTGTCATGCAAGAAAATTCTGCCATTGGGCAGGCAGACTCCCATGCACAACAAAGATGGTGAACACTTATCCCTGCTGGGTTTCTCTGCAGCCCCTGCCTAATCAGAACATTTGCTCTCCGTGATGGATAAGAAGGCCATTTTCCTTGCTTATTTATTTAGCTCTCTATTGAGTTTGATTAACTGTAGTAAAGGCAAATCAATCTTTTGTGTTTGCGTAAAATGAAAAAAAGGAACAAAGTTAGCTTTAATGGCCCAATAGATGCTCAGCTGGAATGCACTTACCGAGCGAGAGACCTAGACAAAGGAATTCAGGCAGCTTTAAACACCACCGGGAACATGCTGAGATCATCTATACTTCTACCTGTTTAAAGGGAAAAAAACAAACCCACCCCACACCCAGTGAAGAGGCTTTCTGTTTCTCTGCAATTCTCTCTATCAAGGCATCAAGTACTACAAGGTTTTTCTCTTGCGTCCTTCAGATTTTCATGGCCAAAGCTGTGAGATGCTAGGAAACAAGTATCTGAAGGAACATTGTCAGAAGGAGAGGACATGAAGCTCTAAATCCATGAGAATACTTCCTCCACTGTCAGTAAGCTTGCCTGTAAACGCAGATTTGTTGTAATGTAACATTTTTTTACATCAATAACCTCTCGTAAGGGTTGTAAGACAGCATGAAATTAATGACCAGTATGAAATGAAGAAGCTTCTGTATAATGAATTTGAGTGAGACACTTATCGTTTCAAGGTAGCACTCTGAGAAAGTCTTTCTCTCATATATTCTAATTATAGTGTTGGCAACAGTGGAAATCACAAAAGAAACTATGCCTGATTTTATGCAATGCCCCTTAAAAGCCCTTA
>WAAD01019381.1:3699-29077 GCA_013389945.1 Fregata magnificens | reverse complement strand
GCCTTGCTATAACAGCTATAGCAACAGCTTTGGGGTCATGGTATGTCTCTAGTCTCTCCTGCGAGGAAACAAGTTCACTTTCCTTTAAAATTCCTCTCTATGGTATCATTATTGTAGCTTTACTTGTGCTATCCAGAAACAAGTCATAGAAGCCACTGACATTAAAAGGTGTGCCTTATGGCATTTTTACCACTTAATTTTCATACTTAGGCCCTACTCACACTAGAGAGCTTACTGGCATTACAGCCATGCCGGCATATCTAAGTTGGCAGAGCTGCTCCCTTTAGATCCAGCAATGCTGACAGAAGAAGGATTTTTGCCGGCAGAGTTACACCACCTCTGAGCGTTCCAAGCTAGGCTGACAAAAGTTGGCATAGTTATATCCATATCAGGCTTCTGACTGGCAGCAGCACGTAAAATCAAAGCATGTGCATTTTTGCACTCTGGGACAGTGCAGTGACGTTGACAGAACTTTGGAGTATAGCACTGTGTTACACTGAAATGCTTCAGACGGCAAAATAGCTTTTAAAGAATCCTGTAATTGTATCCGCAGTTGTCAGCAGGCATATAGCTTCTGTAGCTTAAGTCAGGAATTTCCAAGAAAAAGACTGCAGTCAATGGGGGTTTTTTTGGGTTCAGAGATCTCAAGATCAGAAGGGTCCGTTATTTTCACCTAGTCTGATCTCCCATTTTACACAACTGTGGAATCACACAGAAGAGCCGAGTGCCAGGACACCTCTGCCACTGATTTGCAATGACCCTTGACAGGGCAGTTAACCTGTCAGCACACCATAGCTTCATTTTTAAGATAGTGAAGATGCGCATGTATCTCTTGGAAGCAAACGTTTACAAAGCTGCTGTGAGAATACTTGGAGGAGAGTGCTGTGCAAAGCATCAGAAGGAAGATACCGTGATTGTATCCAATTTTCTATATTTTGTGAGCAGAAAGACTCACACGGTCAGAAGGGAACTCCCATATGGACTGTAACAAACTATTATGTAGTATTGAGGTAGGAGGGACCTAAGAAATACTCAGCTCTCTTTAATGCTTCTGAAATGAAATAAAGTACTGGAAATGACTGCACAGTCTTACAAACTAGGACTCCTCCATAAGGAGGAAAGGAACTTCCTGCAAATTCTCCTCATCAGTGGAGAAAACCTGCAGCGCACATCTACAGAAATAAACAGCAGCAGAGCTTAACAGCATTCATCACCAAAGGCAAATGACTCTCACAAAAACAGCCCTGCCACAGTGGACTACCAGTACTCATCCCGTAAGAAAGCAAACCTTGCTTTCAGACAAAGCACAGCTTTTCCAACAGGTGCAGAGAAATGCTCTGTAACCTCTATACCAGGCGGCTTTGAACCTCAGCACCTCATAGGTAGTGGAACAAATTGCCTGGCTGGTCCCAGGATACCTCTTGTACCTAAGTCTCCCACTTACCCACAATGTGCAAATGATCGAAGCAAATGCTACAATCTGACACCACGGAGCTCTCGACAGCTGTCAACTCATTAAGTTCTATTCACTGGCTTCCCACCTCCTTGCCAATGTATTACATAAATTGCTTTTTAGCTGGCAGCCTTTCCCTTCGCCTGAAACCAGTTTGCACTGAGCATGTTTAAGTCCATTGTTTTTTAAAAAAGTGCACTTATTCCCTTCCCTTTGGTGATTTGCCTTGCTTTGCAACAGTTTGAATAGGCTGCAGGATACTGTTTCATTATCAAGCTGCAACTGGAAATGAATATTTTATAGCAGCTGAACAGAGGTTTAGCTGTAAATGACTATATCCTAATTAAACAAAACAAAAGGAAGACAGAAAGAAAAATTAATTTAATTAATGAAATATTGATGCAATTTACAGACAAAGGCCTTCCCATTTAGAAGGGAATTCCTGCAATGTGAATTTTATAGAAAGAGTTGGAGGTTCACTACCTCCTTCTTGATTTATCTAGTGATGTTTCCCATATTTCCTTTTTGCCTTTTTCAGCCTCTTTAAAATGCCTGCAGGTATGTCTGGTATCCGTCCATATGAAGTCACAGATGCAAGTGCTCCAAATGCAAATATATACTTATAATGACTATGCATTAGGAACATGTAAAACCAGAGCATAAGTGTAGTCATGGTAGCTCAAACTCCATTTAAGCCTTGGTTCCTGCCTCTGGCATTAGCCAGTTATTTATGTTTGTTCACAGAGAAAGGATAAACACAAGAGAAACATGCATCAGTACTTTTCTCTCACATATGCTAATTGGACTGGTAAGCATCAGTTAGGAAGTGGTTATACCTGCATCTTTATGCTGCATAGATTTTGTATTTCATAGTTCTTAATAGGTTTTTCTACCACAAACTGGCATATTAGCTTTTAAAATCTATTTTTTTTTCTACAATATTGTACAGTAGCGAGTTCCATATTTTATGTAAAAGCACTTCCTCCTGTTTGATCTCAGCCTGCTGCTGCTTTATTTCACTCCCCAGTCTTTGCTGCATGAGCAACAGTGAGCAGTCATTCCCTAGTCACAATTTCTCTGCACCGTTTTGATTTGAGAGACCTCTGTTATCACCATTTGGTTACTGGTTTTTCAGCCTGAAGAATGCCAGCCTATTTAACCTCTCCTCATGTGGAAACCATTGCATATCCTTGATCATCCCCGCTAATCTCTTCTGCAGCTTTTTTAGTTGTCATAGATCAGGTTTTGAGAGCTGATGACCAAAACTGAGTGCAGCGCAGAAGGCAAAGCACAACACAGATTTACACAGTGGCAGAATGATATTTTCAGTTTGGTTTTTTTTCTAATAATTTCTAAATTTGTTTTGCCTTCTTGAATGCAAATACATGTCCAAAAGTAACCAAACCTAGCCATTTGTCAGCACAGAAACTAATTTTCAATGTTCAGTGTGGTTANATTCTAAGTCCAACAAGCTGACACCTTTCCAACATTGCAGAAAGCACCTGAGTAAGCCCAAGGGATGCCTGTCAGGTTCATGGTGTCAGGAGGCAGAAGCAATGCACTGCAACGTGGCATCATTCAAAATAGACTGGAGCAATCCTACTGATGCACACAAGATCAGTAACAGAGAGAAGACTCAATATTTAAATTAGAAATGTGGAATGTATACCTATACATTCCAGAAGTGGGGCCAAACAGTAGAATCTGCTCCAGCCTGTTTCCTTATCTCTTTTTGCTGGTAAATTATATTGTGTACGTTATAAAGTGAATCAGGCTTAAATATAACATCAAAATGCTGCCTGAATCAAATTAGAAGATGAGAATAGCCCCGAACTTTATAGAAAACCACAGCTGTACTTTATAGCTCCGCAGACAGTCGAAAAGTGAAAAACTATGGCATCTGTTTGCTCACAATAATCTCTTTTCCTCAAACCATTTGTATCATTTTGGGTGATTGTGACATTTCACTCTGGAGTGGACTCTACTGACCACTGGGGACCAGTGATGAAATTGTTTTAAGGAAACTGCTCTGGTTTAAAGTTAGTAAGGACAAAGAGAATGCACAAAAATAAATCCAAAACCCACAGCTCCAAGCAAACCACAGAATCTGGTTCTATGTGAAATGCAGTGTTCAGAAACCTGAGAGAGAAGCTATTGACTCTTGCCAGGCCACCCATGATTTGACTAACCAGTAGGCAAATCTTTGCAGAAGGAAGAGAAGTCATTGTCCTGAAAGCATATGACCTATAAAGTTCTACAGTCATAGTTTCTTTAAATCCTGGATAGAATGTGAATGTAAAGGACATAAATGAAAACACAACTCCTATACAATTCCATGCTTTACCATTGATTTACGGCAAATATAATTTCTCACTGACTTCAGCAAAAGAGAAAGAAACATACCAGAAGTGAACAAATTAAATAAATGGATAACAGACAAGACAAGTTTGGAAGGGAGACAGATACCTTTCACAGACTTCACTTACCTCTCTCCCTGTGCTGTGATTTGCTTTCTAGCTAGGATCTAAAGAAAAAGTGCTAAAGAGAGACTTTAGTCTCCATCTCCCACTCAATGTTCCCACCTTCAGCCCAGAGCTGTCAGAGCCTTCCTGCTCCCAGTGTGCCTCTCCTCTTCCAGTATTACTGAAGCTCATGGGCTTTGGTCTCCTACTTTCAATATTATTCCTGTTTTTCTCTGCCACCCCTTCTTCTTTCAGACTCTGAGGAAAGCTGAGTGGCTTTTTAATACCAGCAAAGATACTGATCTTGACTCAAACACAGGCTTTTAAATTTGCAGGGGAAAGATTTCTTTAAATTCCACATTATCAGAGAACATACGGCTCATATGTGAAGATACAACAGCTATTACCTGAACTTTAACAATAATGAAATTACCCACAGCCTCTAATCAGATCAAGATCCTGTTATTTAGATACTGCAGCATCAAGAGGATGAGAGAGACCCTGTTCCAAGTACCGCTGTTTAGGCAAACAAGCAACATATTTAGTACAGCAGACAAGGGAATAACAGCTCAGTTTTATGATAAATTATGATGCTAAAGCATTAGCTTTTGTTCTAATGCTGGAACAACCCCAAATATCCTTTAAAAACCATCTCAGAAAAAGCATTATATCAAAGTATCAGTTTTTCAGATAATAATATTTTCTTTATTTGCACCTGAATTTCAGACATACCATTTAGTATGTGCACAACAGCAAAGCACCCACAGGACACCTTTGAGGGTGTAGCCCCCAGAAAGGATTAACCCTGCAAAAAGGATCCAGGCTTGACACTCATGCTTCTGAATACTTAAAAGCAGAGGATTTCCTCCTGGATCTCTCTGCATCAGGAGCATGGGAACAAGAACCTACAGCACCTCCTTCCAGGAGCAGTGTCCTGATTGCAGCCTGCTGTGGTGAGAGAGCCTCTCCCCCCCTCCACGTTACAGAACATACGCCATCCTCTACAACCCCACCCACTACCATGCAGATACCTTGCAGAGAGCGTGACATGAGCAGAGGGTAATTGGAATGATGGCAGGAAGAGAGCTTTAGGAAATACCACCTATAGCCAAGATCACTGATGTTGCGGAGGAAATATGGGCAGAAGACTGTTTGCCTAAACATGGATTCTTTAATCTGGTTAGCCTGGGAGATTTCCAGAGAGGCTAACAAAGGCTGAGTTTGAGCAAGCAGTTAGTGCAGGTTTAGCACTAACTGAGACTATACCTTCATAGTCTACAAAATAACACTGCCAAAGATTATACTCTTATGCTTGCAGGGTCTTCTGACAAGAACAACTTGAGGGAAAAAAAGAGAGAAAGAGAGAGAAGAAAAATGTAATTGCCTGCCTATCAGCTCCACTATCATAATTACTTTCAAACTCTGACATGGGTTGAATCAGATGAACACCAAACCAATTTTTGCAGCCAGCAATCAGTGCATTCTTTGCTCATAAATTAAAATGTCACTGGTAGAGTGAGTACAAAATAATGTCTGTTTCACTATTTTACACTGCAGAGAGAACAACTTCCTTCTCTTTCCTTCTGTTTGTGAGTATTGCCTGTATGTCCTTAAGCACTGTACAGTACATTACACGCGTCTAATTCAAACCAAAGTTTGCACAGCTGGATGCCACACATGAAAACACAAGGAATTATACACTAGTGATGGAGTGGGGTAGTGTTATCCCCTGGGGTATCCAAAGCCCTATTGTAGATGTGGGGAGATGGTGGCATGAGTTTTTCTCCTGCATCTGCACTTCATGCAGTGTTGGGAATTTGCTGGCTGCGCACAGCTTTGCGCGAGGAAATGCCTTAAGCTCCACTCCACTGTCTTCCCCTTCATCCCTTTCTGACCTGCAGTGAACCTCCTCAGGCTGAAGTGAGTAGAAGGTTCCCCAATACAGGGAAAATTCTCAAAAAAACCCCATTTTAAGGCCAGAAAGTACTCATTGTTGTGATTTCTTTAAGGACTAAAGTGATCAGATTAAACTGACGAATCAGTACCATATGTTGAAATCTGACCCATACTCATAAAGTGCTTAATTTCATATTACCTTCTGTGCCTCATTTATGAGTCTGAATAAGAATAATTTAATGGGCCATTTTGTGCCCAGTACCTTGCCTATCACTTTTCACTCTCTACTTCAAACCACAAATTTTGTAGCTGAGGGGTACAGCACCAGGCCGATGAGTTTACCTCTCATGTAATTAGAGTTGTCAAGATACCTCATTGTTTTCTCCTTTATAGGGCTTTTTGCACTTTATGTGCACTTTAAGTGCATTTTTTTCGCTTTAAGTGCATTACCTAATCTTTACCTAACGATCGAGATAATTTGTCCTCACATAATGTGACTAGCCAAGTCCCAAATTCCCTGTTCGTGCTCTGACTAGCTCTAACGTCATACCTTCCAAAAGATAAAACTCCAAGCACCTTCCTCTCCCATCCACCCCAGCTGGAAAGGAGCTGTGAAGACCAACACTGGCTGAACTCCTAATTGCTCCAAAATTCTCCTCCAAGGTTTCACCTCCAGATACCACTGAACAAAACATCCAGCTATACTAGCAAATCCAGCTAATAATTTTTAATGGATTTCTGTAACAGCCAATGTCAGTATTGAGAGTTTTGCCTTGAGTGATATCTTTGAGGAGCTCAGGATTTTTCTTGTGCTCTTTCTAGCCTTCAGAAGCTGAGCTATAAACTTACTGAAACCTGAATATAAAATACTTCCTTATTTAGTAAAAATAGGAGTGCCTATCGCTTCAACCCAACCAGCAGCTAGTATATAGGATTTCTGGAGTGTTGCATTTAGGAGAAGTCTCCTCTCTTCCTTACAGTTTATTACTTCTCTGGTTTAGAAAGAGAAATTTCACTTTAAGTGGAAAGGCTGACTCTTTGCCTAATCAGTGGGGTAATTTGACCTCATATGATGTGACTAGGCAAATAAACAAAAGGTCTTATCTTGTATGTTTATCAATGAGTTGTCTGCTATCATCTGCCACAGGGAGCTCTACATCTTTTTGCAAAAGCCTTTTGCTCAGCTGCGCCGCCTAAGAGCTGACAACACATCACACTGAAGCTCAGCAGAGCTGTGAGACAGCAGTGCTCTCGCATCTCTACAATATTGTCACTAATACAGTATTAAAATGGCAGTAAGTGCAGACTCATCATGTACACAAATCACAGAAAAACAAGAGGGAACTCTGAAGGTGTAAGAGCTAGAACTCAGCTACTTCAGCTCTACATCATATAAAGCCATCAATAAACTTATTCTCCTGGACCTCTTCAGCCAGGGGACTCCCCTTTTGGGTAGGAACCCACTTCTAACTTCCAGATAGCTTATTTACAATTGGGTACGGGCCATTTTGGGCCATGCAACCCTTTAGTTTAAATAAATATTTTCCCAGCCTCCTCTTTGTAAACACGATACAGTTTCAGAGAGCAATCATACCTCCTTTATTCCTTCAGTATGCAAGCTAAAGGAGCTAAATAGTAACAAATATCATCTTCTAAGACTGACTCCCCGTTCACAACTTTGTCCTTCAAAACCTTCTCTGTACCTGTGCCAAGTCCTACCAGTCATTATGGAACATGAGCAGATACACTTTGAAACAGCACTAAGCAAACTCAGAGGGAGAATTTTTTTTTTATAAGATACTTTAAAGAACAATCCTGCTGTAGTAAAATGGTGGGTATATTTGCATGAAGAGGTTTAAGAGGTCTTCACTTCCACAAGTAGAGGAATGCAGCTAACTATGTTCTGTCAGATAGAAAACTGGGTTTGCTACCAGTTTTAACCAGGTTGGTATTCAGAGACTACCAAAAAAATTGAAACCAGTTCTTCAGGAAGGGATTTCTGGTGACTTAAATGCAATGAGGTCTAAGAATCAGCCCCACATACTCTTGAATGAATCCAAAGCAGAGCATCTACAAAATGGCTGGAAACAGAAATGTGTGCCTTGCCTGAGCACAGAAGGAAGTAAAGAGATCAAACTGCAAAAAAAAAGGCAGTTACTTTTCAAACTGCCGTCTTTTATCTCTGAAGAAACACGAGAACTGGAACTGATAACTGTCTCGATACATTATCAGTTATGATAATTACATTACAGAGATGCAATACAGAGTAAAACCTTAGAAATTCCAAACTTACAAATCAAATATAATGAATAACTGAGAAAGCCCCACTTTCCATTTCAATTCTGCTTTCCTTATCTGCCATGCTAATATTTAGAAAGTAATTATTGCTCTTGATGATTAAGCTTTTTTTTCTCCTCTTAAAATGACTGATTTTTCTTTTGAAGTCTGCATCACCCTGAAGGGAAAAATCCATTTCTCAGCAGATTTTTTTCCTTTTTGCCTAGCAAGTAAAGGGGATTAGAAAAATTAGAATAGAATGACAGTAAAAAGAAAAAGGAGGAATGGGAAGAGTGAGCAAGGCAAGACAGGTCTTTTTTTTTATTTGAGCAATGTCTTTAGGAATTCATGAAGAGGAAGAAGTGAAAAATGATGAGTTCATCATGTAGGGTGTGGCACCTCGTGCTGCAGTCCGGAGTTCCTATACTGAGGTGAATGGGCACTGCTGACAGCTCATTACTGGGCAGAGGTAAAATGAGTTCTGCATCGGCAGGCCAGGCCCATCAGCACTTGACATCTTCATCGTACCACATTACACGTAAAATTTTTTGCAGAATTATTGCAGCTGAGTTAGTTCTCCAATGAGAGCACAAATGTATCTTCTCCCAGAGTCTGAGTGGCATGACCAACTTACCCTGGCCTGGAGGGAAAGGAATTCAAACTGTAATGATGAAGGGAGGTGGATGAACCTAGATGGTTGTATACTTTATCAATATAAAAAGATTATACTATGGAAGCTTAGCTATGATTATACCAGACATGCTTCTCCTATAGTATCCTCCATAATAAAAGGCAAAGTAAATAAAATTTAATATACCATAGGATATACCACAAACAAAATATAGACCTGTGTGATTTCTCATTCCCCAAACTTCTCCCATTAAAGTGATATAAGAAGATATTGGGGTTTTTGGTCCTATGGTATACTGAAACCACGAGTGAAAATCTCTGAGAATCAAAGCCCACACATAGGAATAGACTTATCACCAACTCACCCCCTCCAAAACCCTGGAATCAGTGTATGCAATGTGAATTTACTTGGCTGTCATTATATATAATCTCATCACATAATTTGTGAGCATGCCTCCAAACTTCTGCAATGTAGATCATTACTACATTCTGCTCCTGCAGAATGGAAAGCATAAGGTGTGCACCATTATAGATGAAACATTCTTTCCCCATAGTCCCTTCTCCGTATGACGCTGACAATGTGGAAACTAATACCTCAAAGCACTCTTCAATAAGAGTGGCCAAAATGCCATATGTCGAAGACATTTCCTTTTTCTCACAAAACCCCAAACCCATCAGTGGTTGTTTCCAGGAAAAAAAAAAAAAAAGTGGGAGTTCTTAGAAGATGACATACTGACCAGGACTCTCAGTTAAACTCTCCGATAGCCACCAAGGCAGCCACTCAAGCCAAATATATTTCACACAAACAAGCTGGAGGACAGCCAGCTCTGGATGAAGTGATTGGCTTATTTCAGAATATGCAGTGTTGCTTCTTGACAGCAAGCCATGCTGACTGTCCTTGGGGAGATGCTATAAAGCAAGCTGAGAAGAAACCTTAATCAGAAGTGAGACAAAGCATCAGTTTTGGGTTGCAGAACGGATGGCCATTCAATGCCCTTGTATCTTAAAAGTAGCTTTCTAAGTAGAATCTAAAATAAAATAAAGGTCTTCAGTTGCTAAAGGGGCTAAGCATATGTTTCTTGGACCTGTTGTTTGTGCTTGGTATATCATCAGCAAGTTTTGTCATTGTCATCTTCTTTATTTTAAACACACTGCTTTTGAAGTTAATAAAATGACTTGTTTCTCCCTTGTGCTGGACCATTTGCATAATTATAAAGAGGGTTCATGGAAGAGAGTCAATCAGATAATTCCCACATGCAAATTAAAGATCTTTCAATTAACATGGCAGGACGTGTGTGAAAACCATGCTAATGTAGCACAAGATATCCCTAGTGGCAGTTCAGCTCTCTGCCTGTATGCCAAAGCATCTCTTTGTCTCACTTTGCTTTGCCACTGGTGGCCTCTGCTTGGGCAAGAGAGGGTGGTGGAACAGAGCAAAGACAGGAGGTTGATTAGAGATCTTTATTGCAATGTTACTGGTGGGGTGGGGGAGCATTGCCTTAATCTTCTTTCAGGCAAAAGTCAACGTGATTGATGAAACAATTGTGTCTCGCCATATGTGTTGGGTTTGTGTGGCAAGGTTTTGGTAGCAGGGGGGCTACAGGGGTGGCTTCTGTGAGAAGCTCCTAGAAGCCTCCCTCATGTCTGATAGAGCCAATGCCAGCCGGCTCCAAGACACACCCGCCGCTGGCCAAGGCCAAGCCCATCAGTGACAGTAGTAGCACCTCTGGAATAACATAGTTAAGAAGGGAGAATAAAAAAACCTGTGCAGTTGCAGCTGGAGAGAGGAATGAGAATATGTGAGAGGAACAACCCTGCAGACACCAAGGTCAGTGAAGAAGGAGGGGGAGGCGGTGCTCCAGGCACCAGAGCAGAGATTCCCCTGCAGCCCGTGGCAAAGACCATGGTGAGGCAGGCTGTCTCCCTGCAGCCCACGGAGGTCCATGGTGGAGCAAATATCCACCTGAAGCCCGTGGAGGACCCCATGCTAAAGCAAGTGGATGCCCAAAGGAGGCTGTGACCCCATGGGAAGTCCACACTGGAGCAGGCTCCTGGCAGGACCTTGCAGACCCGTGGAGACAGGAGCCCATGCTGGAGCAGATTTGCTGGCAGGACTTGTGACTCTGTGGGGGACCCACGCTGGAGCAGTCTGTTCCTGAAGGACTGCACCCCAGGGAAGGGACCCACACTGGAGCAGTTCGTGAAGAACTGCAGCCTGTGGGAAGGACCCATGTTGGAGAAGTTGGTGGAGGACTGTCTCCTGTGGGAGCAACCCCACGCTGGAGCAGGGGAAGAGTGTGAGGAGTCCTCCCCCTGAGGAGGAAGGAGAGGCAGAAACAACATGTGATGAACCGACCGCAACCCCCACTCCCCATCCCCCTGCGCTGCTTGGAGGGAGGAGGTAGAGAATAATCAGGAGCAAAATTAAGCCCGGGAAGAAGGGAAGGGTGGGGGGAAGGTGTTTTAAGACTTAGTTTTATTTCTCATTACCCTATTCTGATTGGATTGTTAATAAATTAAGCTAATTTCCCCAAGTTGAGTCTGTTTTGCCTGTAACGGTAACTGCTGAGTGATCTCTCCCTGTCCTTATCTCGACCCATGAGCCTTTTGTTATATTTTCTCTCCCCTGTCCGGTTGAGGAGGGGGAGTGATAGAGCGGCTTTGGTGGGCACCTGGCATCCAGCCAGGGTCAACCCACCACAGCATATCAGGGCAAAATTGTGAGAAGAATCTGATTTCCAGAAAGCACTTTCATTCACAGATCAGTTTGCTTACAGTTCCCCTACTGAAAGATGACTTCTGTCTCCTGTCTTCAGTAATAAAACACGCTCTCTTTTCACAAGGGTTTCCTTGCTTCTCCACTTGCAAGTAATGGCCCCACAGAACAGATTCTGAAAAGCACATATGAGTAGAAAAGGACTCTGGATACTTGGTAGTACCTTAGGTTATATCTGATATAAACCAATGAAGTCAGATCTTTAGATTTCATAGATACAAGTTGGTCAACAACTTCAAAATCAGAATTTAATATTTCTGTGAGTATAAAGGTGCTATACAGTCTTTTATGGAAGTATTACATCTTTCCCTCAAGCACGGTAATCATTAAAGACCAGATACCAGAAGAGACAGATCCTTGTTTTCTACCATGGCACCCTGCTAGCTTCCTAATCACTGAATGAATTTTCAAAAGCAGCTCTTGCATAGGAGAAATGGCATGCCTGTGTCTTCCAGCCAAACAGACCAAACTGTTTTATTTTAGGTGCTAGCTGCTCCTTACTCCTGAACTGGGACCCAAATTAGGAGTCTGTAAGTCTGGAAATCAAGAGTCTCTACGTGAGCATGTCAGAACCCCCCGATGAAGGTATCTGCTGCTCTGGCATCACTCTGACACCCTCCCTGGGAAGCTGCAATACTCCTAGCAGCAGCTTCTCAGGGAGAAATCTCACTGTTTGCCTCAGGGGGAGGAGAAAAAAAAAAAAAAAAGAACCTGTTTGCTTTAGGTAACAATAATTCAGCAGAATATACATTTATTTGGATGATGAAGGGATGTTACAGCAGTGACTGTCACAAACTCCAAACTATTTTAAAGAAAATGAGAAAATTATCTTCACTGAATGTACTCAAATTGTATTTTTTTTTTAACCTCGGACACTGTCTAATTAAATTAATATGACTTTCACAATCAGGAATAATCTCTTACCAACTAATCAAGAGGATGAACTGGTACTGGCCTTGGTATTAGTATCTCTCTCTCAGTTATATTAATCCCCTTACCAGACTACCTGAGCAAACAACGATGACAATAACAATAATAATGATGTCTTGGAAAGCTAAAAGATGGATTGGGTATGAGTCCAGCCAGCCCACTGGGAGGTCTTCCTAGTAGTTACTCTGCTTCCTACTACTGAAGTCTCATGGACCACGACCTAATTTCATGGACTAAGTACAAAACTGGGAATCACGTACACCTATTGTAAGGCCCACTGCTTTTTCCCTGGAGCTCGTGATGAGATTCTGCACCGTACAGGTGGGGCAGACCTAATCCATCTCTGTCTCATGTCCGCTTTTGGGGCAAATCACTTTCCCATTCATGTCTTAGTGGTCAAAACTCACAAGGGGATAGTGCTGTGAATGAATCCAACTGAGACACAAGCCTTAGAGAGCTGCAAAGTTTGCGAGGATGCAAATGTAGCTCCCACATTGTGCATATAACCTCCAAATTATTGGTGGTTTCATCCATTTACCAGCATCTAAGAATAAAAAATTATAATAATGAAAAGCCGCTGTGTTTGCATTCCTGTGCTTCTAGATTCGACCAGTTTATAGAGTGGTTCAAACTGATCGAAAGTTTTAAATGTTATTTTTGTGGTAGCCAATAAAAAGCAAGAGTTCATTCTCAGCAGGCTATTAGCTTTATAATTTTTATTAATACTAGTTGCTTTATTATGTAGCACTAGCAAAGTAAACTCAAGCTTTTTCAGCACATTTTAGCTTTAATGAAGCAATTACTTGAGTCAAAATCATTTATCAAATTGAGCAACTCCTAGCAAGAATTATATTTCTGACTTCAAGTCTTTGTTTTTCAAATAGTAAGGCATAATAACTTCTTGAAGAATTAGTAATCAATGTGTCACTCCTGTAAGTAATTATTTTACTTGAAACAAGTAATAAGTCTGTGTTCCCATTTGAGGGCACATGTAATTGTAATGTATTGTTAATTCCGCAGTCTTTTGAATAGAATGAATATTCAACTTTAATAATCATGGGAAACTATCAAACTATCTCTAGTGTATGTTCTCTGTAGGAAAAAGAATGATAAAAGAGTTAGCATACTGAGTATCTTTTTAAGTTTCAAACTTCAGAGAAAAACACAATTTATTGAAATGCATTCTGTGTGTGGTGTTTGTGTGCATACTCAGCATGTCCCAAGGTTTTTTGTTGTTGTTGTTTTGAAAGAAAACTATAGGCCTAGAAGAACTTAGAATCAGATGTGCTTCTTTCTTTATGCTTGTCTCTTCCATTGCATTCGCTGTCAGACCAGGAGCACGGCACAAGGCTCTTTCTGTCTCAGTTTCACTCCCTTTAAAGTGAAGAAAACTAAATACATCTTAGGGGCAGAGAACATTTTCGTCATGAGTTATTGTTTGTTAAGCACTTTAAGATCAGTAATAGAAGTTCTTAGTGAAGAGCAGAGCATTACTTGTTTTTAAAAGATAATAAATTAAAATGATATATAATAAAACTTTCCAGCTGCAAGATATGTCTTAGGACACATTTATATCACATTAGACCATGAAGTCACATTTTCAAATGAATGAAACATTCTCACATGAAATGAAACAGATATTTTACACTGTATGTGAACACTACACCACAGTATGGGACACAACTTCCATCCTTGGAGGTGTTCAAGAGTTGATGGATGTGGCCCTGAGTAACCCCATATGACTAGACCTGCTTTGAAAAGGCAGTTGGTGTAGCTCCTTGTTATAGCACACTTCTAAGAGCCTTCCTGGACTGGCCTGAATATTCCACACTTCACAAGTGTGAACCTCACATGAACACACAAATGGACTGGATACCAGTGAAAACCTCAGTCTGAACAGCACTTGGCAGCACACAGGGTGCAGGCAAGTCTGTGCTTTGAGCCAGCTCTGGTCCCAAAGATGATTAGACACATTACCTCATGACCGTGCCTCTGCAAAGAAGTCTTGCCTCACAGCTAGACTTCATCTGTGGGTATTGTCCTGTGTTAATGCAGCCAGATGGCCTTTCTACCGCACCTAGCTCAGGGAGTGTGCACAACTGTCCACAGCTGACTGTGCAGCACTGTCTGTAAAGTTTTCTGCCACTATAGAAAAGCACCATTTATCCCAGACTCCAAAAGTACAGGTGCCACTGCTGTGTCTCTGTCATCGCCTCTTGCAGCCCAGTGCTTACAGCACCATGCTGGGGCTTTAATTAACTACTGACAGAAGAGAGAAAAGCAGCTACTCAGTCATCAGGAAAGCCTGCGATCACTCACCATGCACTGTTGCCGCAAGTCCAAGATGAAACCAGGTCTCCAAGCTGGATGTTTATGTTATTGCTCTTATTTTGTCTGTTTGTTTGTGGTTTAATGCCTATGCGGTTAATTTGAGGGCAATAAATAGCTTTTTGAGAAAACTAATTTGTACACAGCTGCAATTAATCAGAGTGCAGAGAAGAGTGCACGAGAGCTGAACGCCCTGCTGAAACAGATGGCTGTGCTGCCACCACACACCCCTGCATTCCTGCAAAGGTTAAGCCAAATTGCAGAGCCCTGGGAATTTGAGCTCGCACACATGCTGGCTCTCCCCACATCAGGCCTGCTAGGGAAAAGCTTGAATGATTTTCACCTGGAAGCCTCCTGGGGCTTGCAGCCATTACTCGAGAAGTTTAATAACCACTGGCAGGGAAAAAAAAGAAACAAACAATTCACTGAACCTTTCCAACCACACAGCTGAATTTAGCATCTAGTCCTGTTCCTGGCTGTCTTCCTTATACTGTCTGATCCTCAAAACTTTCCTGGTATGAGAGCAAAAAAATATCAGCCAGATGGCAGCTGCTATTTACAACAAAGCAACCTGAGAAGAATCCAGTAGTCTTAGTTGTTTCTACTGGTTTCCATCTGAATGCAATAACAAGTTAATATTCCCAAAGAAAGAGAAGTTGGGGTGCACAGAGAGAAGTGTAACATTTTCAAGGTTCAGGATTGCAGGGTGGCTCCCTGCAAACCCTGGGGACTGATCTGCAGCAGTACTGAAAGATGATGTGCTGATTCAAGTGGAAATTGTGAAAGCTGGTGCCAAACAGGACTTCTCTGAAATGAGAGAAAAATTTCATTCCGTGGCATCCATCATGCTCAGGGCACACAATGGCTTGTAAGATGGTTATTTATTAGGTTATTCACCGCTCGCCTGAGGTGCACCCAAGACTTACCAGAAGAGGTGTAGCATTCACTTTAAAAGTCTTGTCATTTAAGACAACAGGTGAATGTTACGTTTGAAACCTGAACTTCTTTTTAATACATAGATGCTCTTCTACATACTCAGTAGAAGATGACTAATATCCTTTCGGTATTACTGCTAAAGTGAGTCTTAAATGCAAAAGAACAGTGATTGTGCAAATGCCATAGCTGTTATGAGTGATTCTTCAAAGGTCATAGTAAAAGGTCCTCCCACATGTGCCATTATATTGTGGATGATAGTCCCAAAAGGGACTAGTGTGAGACATACCAAAACCACAAGACCATGTAATCTCTGCTTTAATGTTGTTGATTTCAAAACTGCTAGAATCAATTTTCATTACTTGATTGAGAAACAAAAGGCAACACGGAAGCCAAGTCCTGTATGGGCTTGCTGCAGCCATGGGAAGAAGATTTCATTTTACTCCCCATTTTCCTTTCCTGTGCAAACAGACACAGTCCTGCAGCAATGCCTTGAGTAAGGGAGGCGCTTCAGCTGGGGAGTAAAAGCAGCAGGTGGCCTGAGGAGTTAAAACCTATCAAGGTCCCTCCAGCAAATCCACATCAGATAATTAGTGTCAGTTTTCTACTTCTTTCTTCCTTGCTAACTCTTCAATGGCTTCAATAATTTGCTATTATCTTGCAAAGGAGGAATGAGAAAAAGGACACTCGCAAATGGTTGCTTAAAGACGTAAGCACTGCAGCAGGCACTTGGGGAATTCTAGTAGCAGGGCAGAAAGATATCTGCATACATCTTTAAGGAGACTGAACTTGTGAACCTCAGAGCAGAAACGCTTTTTATGATTCTGCACAAGTTGTGTGTGCTTTTCCTTCTGGCCAGGACCTTGCTTTCCTCAGATGCAAAAATGTAGTTACAGTGATAACTCCAATAGGCTCACAGAGAGTGTTGTTTCTGTCCTTTACCCAAACAACATGCAAATGTATTCAACAGGCTATTGTCTTTGGCAGTTGTTGCAGGCAAGCAAAAGGAGTTACTGTTCCAAGATGAATCATAACAGTGGCGATCAAAACAAAAGCAAGGCCCAGAGTATGATGACTGACACTTCTGAAGGTAGAGAGATGCAGTTCTGGCTGAGAAGTTGAGAGAATTTCTATGTGGTCGATAATAACTGCACATGCAACATCAGCTGAGAAACCAGAAACCCAAGCAGGAGTTCCCACGACACTTTAGCAATGATAAAAAGCCGTGTTATTGCAGACCTTACAGAACAAAGGCATAGTGTCTCCTGTTATTAAACTTTGCCAAAGACAAAGCTATAGATCAAGTGTAATTTAGTTATTTCAGTCAGAGACAGAAGCCCAGACTTCTAGTTTCTGCTGCTGGCTCTGATATTAGACTTTACCTTATAGGACCACCACTATCATAGCATCTGAGCACTTTTCTATGTTTTATCCTCATAACTAATAATAAAGGCTATTAACCTCACTTTCAGGAGGGGAACAAAGGCAGCAAAAGGCTAACTATCTTCCCTAAGATCATACGGGAAATTCATAACAGGAATGAACTGACCCAATTCTCCCAAGACTCAGGTTTTGAATTTTCTTCCTTGCTCAAATCCACTCAAATGGCCATAACCTCAGTTAACTCTGGGTATAATTGTATTTTCACCAAGATGGGTAAGAAGACTAAATTTTAAAGCCTTCTGAGTTGCTAGGATGAAAGGCACTACAAAAAGTCCAGTGTACTATAATAATCATTGGCCTCATACCCTGCAGGGGTAAAACAAAATAACATCACTACAGCATATTATTTTTCAAATAAAATGCTCTTCTTATTTTTACTGTGTTTGTATTTCTGCAGTGCTCAACTCCATAACACTCAGCCTCTCCTCTTTACTCTCCAAGCTCCATGCCATAGTTAAGAATTGCTCTGTAGCACCTTACAGCAGAAGCTCTGGGTGGGTACCTGTGGCCAGTAGCAATAAAACCGATCTCAAAATTTATTGCTACAATATACTGATTGTCTTCACTCCTACTGTGCTGAATGGGCTGAAGATAAAAAGTGGGGGATATCCTATTGGGAGTTATATATCGGCATTATGAAGCAACCTGATCAGTTCCTACACAAGCACATCAGCGCACACTGATCAGAACAACAATAAGAAAGCAGCGTAAGGCATAGCAGTAGGTAAAAACCAGCAGCCTAACTGCGGCCCACGGTTTTCTTACTGCCTATAACAGGACAGCTGATGCAGAGTTCAACACTGAGCCTGGGATACTCTGCTTTTCCATGACAGTGGTTCTCTCAAGTGAACTAGAAGAAAAAAAATCCCTCAGGCTAAGCTAGCAGGAGCAGTGCTAACGCCTGAGATGTACTTTTACAATCATAGAAGACTGCTGCTACCAGCTTTTTGAACAGTTATGGGGAGCTAGCACATGGCAGCCCAGCAGAACAAATTGCCTCATTAAGAGCTATTTCCATTAAAGCAATCAGCACCCTCTGCCTGCAATTTACATGAGCTCTTCCTATCCACATCAGAGCTGAAAAGGAAATGGTGTGAAAGGGAAAAGCACTGATATGAAATAAAAGTTGCACAGAAGTCCTAAATCATATTCAAGTGCTTGCTGTTAGATCAATTAATGAACTCCTATTGCCTGTTGTACAAAGCCCCCTTTATAAGGTTTATAATGTTCCTGCACTCTCCTACAAAGACAAAGAAGTTGAGGTTTTCTGGAGCTGATCCTTTTGCTGTCACTTGCAGATCACAGAAAGCTTTTTAAGGGCTGTGCTAATGTGACCTGACTACACTTGTGTGTCTGCATCAGAAGCTGCGTCTACTACGTATGCTAAGTGCGAGCGTGGGCTCACACGTGTTTCTTGGCGCCTACAGCTTGCTGAACAAGATCACTGCTTGTGGGAAGGAGTTTGCTGTACCTGAGAGCACTGATGTGTGTGGGTGAGGAAGATGACGTGTGGGAGGATGTAGTACACAGACATGAGCATGCGTGTGGGTCTGAGAAATAGTTACAGCAGACAGAATGACATGATTGGGAACTTTTCTATCACTTTTTGGAGTACATGACTGTATACTCGTCTGGCAAATGGTATGTATGTGGTCACATAAAGTGTATTGTAAGGCAGCATATGTGGCTATGTACACTTCCATAAATTTACTGGGGAAGTCTAAGCATGGTTTAACCTTTGTGCTCTCCCGTTACCTACCATTAGTGCTGGCTAGTATGGGAGGGACAAATGAATCATATGACAAGTTTTTGTTATGCAACTAAACAGACCACCCCTCTCTTCCCTTCTTGGTCTTTTCACGCACCCAACATCAGGCTGTTGAATTACTCTCTCTGCAATATTCTTGTCCATGAAGCAGATGTTTGGGGTTTAACACCCATCACGCACCTGGAACATGCATGAAGTGTGTAGTTCTTTGGGATGGTAAATCATGGGAAACCTTCCCAACATCACCAAAGCTCTTGTCTCCGCAAGAAGCAGGCAGGAAGCTGATATGAGCTAGACCAGATGCCTCTACCTATTTCGAATCAGATCAAAAGTAAAGCCTTCAAAAGCATAGGCATGAACTGACTTATGTTTTAAGTGATTTTAATACTGTGTGCTTTCTGATCTTGAAAGGAAAGATGACTCTCACTCATACTTTGCTTGCTCTTCCCTCTAGTCCAAAACTGCTGCTTGATCCTTGCAAACAGAAGCCTGTGTAACGTCTCCTTTCTGTGACTGGCAGTCTGTGGGGCAGGAAAGCAATTCCCACCAGTGTCTGCGCAAATGAAATTCACTTGGCATTTACAAACCAGACAAGAGAAAAAGAGGCTGAAGTGAAACGGAACCTTTTTCAGCAGGGAGCAGAGCACAACAAGGAAATAAAAAGATGAATAAACCTGTCACAGGCTTTTTCTTTATGGAGCGGAGGCACAGTTATTAGGTACCCACAAAGAAGGCATGCTGGATATATGACTCCTAATACATCGTCCATAATACAGCACTGTGCAGAAGGCATACAACTTTTCAAACAGTTGTCAGAGGCAGAAATAAATACAGTGTCTTAGTGGGAAAAAATGACCAAAAAGATTAGAAGTGAGGCCTTATAGCAGCCTTCCAGTACCTGAAGGGGGCCTACAAGAAAGCTGGAGAGGGACTTTTTACAAGGGCAGGTAGTAATAGAACAAGGGGTAATGGCTTTAAACTGAAAGAGGGTAGATTTAGATTAGATATAAGGAAGAAATTCTTCACTATGAGGGTGGTGAGGCACTGGAACAGGTTGCCCAGAGAAGCTGTGGATGCTCCGTTCCTGGAAGTGTTCAAGGCCAGGTTGGATGGGGCTTCGAGCAACCTGGTCTAGTGGAAGGTGTCCCTGCCCATGGCAGGGGGGTTGGAACTACGTGATCTTTAATGTCCCTTCCAACCCAAACCATTCTATAATTCTATGATTTGGGTGGTGCAGGAAGGAGCCAGAGAGCTCTCTCTGACAGTGTTTTTTCATACTTGCTACTTGTCAGAAACAAGAAAATTATTAAGCTTTTATTATTATTTTTCTCTTAATAATTTGGGTAAGTTTTTACTGCTCATAAAGTGTGACAGATTGATAATGTTTACTAGAAAGGAAAGGCCACAAACACAGAGCTCTCCCAAGCACATCTCCATGCACAATTGTGGCACCCTCTTTACTAAAGACAGGTCATACCACCCATTTGAAACCCCTGATCTGACTCACATCCTCCTGTCCTCAGCTATTCTAGACCTGAAGGCCCCAGAAAACCACTGCCAATTGTCCTCACTGCTAATGTGTAACTTCCTACCTTTTCCTCTCTTCCTACAGTTCTGACAAAGTAGTGTGATCTTCACCCATACTTCAATTTTCTAGGTCTGGAATCAACTGCACACTCCACCATGCTCTGTAGTATCCCATCTTACCCCAATACCGATCTCCTAAAAACGAACAAAATGTCCTAACCCCTGAGCTACACAATCACTGTAGCATCTCCTAGTGCAACAAAGTTAAATTTTTTGTCGTATACTGGCTCCATCACACAGTCTTACCCATGTGGCTGTCTGCCTACTTCCACAGCATCCCAGCCTTGGCAGGGAAAGAAGTATCAGTGTGTGCAGGTTAGTTCTGGACACACAGACAGATTATAATGATGGGCATCTTAGGAAAGTTCAGGTTAGAAATGGAAGATGTTTGGTGTGCTGTTAGAAATGCTGAGGGGGGGATGTTTTATTCTGTAAATTTGTGCATTAATACTTTGAACTAAGTAACAGCCAGATTGTTAAAACATTTACCCTGCTAAAATGCCTTTGCTGTTTTTCTGGATAACATTCAAATATTGTCAGTAAAAGCTTTAAGTAACAGCAATAAGTAACATCTAACAACCATTGTCCATGCCTTCATCACAATATTAGACCACGCTGTCTCCATGCTAACAAATACGAATCGATTCTGAAATGAGAAACTTGAAGATCCTTTCTATCCTTTGTCCTCCAGTCTGCCATTTGATATACTGAAATTCACACAGGAACTACTTCAAGACTATTGCACATCCTAGCCCAGATTTCTTTATAGGCAGCCTCATTTCAGACCTCGGCCTGAAAAAGGAAATACAGCGATTTGCAATGATGGATGATCTCAATAGCGAAACTCCATCTGACCTGCTGCTAGAAGCAAGGAGCATATTACTGACTCGAGACAGGTAAGTTGGTTAGGATCAAGTATCGTAAAACCCAAAGCTTTCAAACGAAATTGAACTTGCACCTGAATAGAACTTTTTTCCTGAGATTTAGATAAAACATTTTGCTTTTTCTTATGCATGAAGCAGTGTGTATGAGAGCTCTGGCTGAAATGACAAGTGCCCTATCACCACCAAGGTAAAATAGCTGATAATCCACCAAGACTGTCAACGCTTCTTCACTTTCACTGAGCTACCTCTCTTTCACTCTCTCTCCCTATCCAGATGCCTTCCTCTGATCTTCCTCCTCCTTGCCTCCCATTTTCCTCTCCATCCTCTCAATCTTTTTCACTATTTCAACAAAACAACAGCGTAGCACAATAACCATTTCTTTCTTATATTGTACTAAAAGGTTATGAAAAAATACAAGTAACTTTGTTCTTTCTATACCCTAAAAGTAAGCAAGAAACTCATCTCTGACCCCAAGCCTGGCAACTGGTAATCCCTAGATATGTGATTTTAAAAAAAAACAAAAATGAAGTCACAGTAGTAAAGGGTCAAATTACATCAAAATAAAAAGTTGCATTAGTTTCTGGCTGGCTTGTAACCAAAACACAAATAAGATGCAAAGTAAGACCAGTTTTTACATCAGCCCTTCTCTTTGTCATGGTGCTGCTACTGATGTTATCAGCCTCTAGCTTTGAGCTTCTTTCTTCAGTACTCTAGCATGCTCAGAAATGTATAAATGTGCAGCTTAGCTTTATGGAAAAGGCCAGGGCATTGAAGCAGTGATTTGCCCTCTCGATAAGGGTGAGTGACATCTTCATATAATTAAGTCCTTCATTCACTCCGCAGTTAAGCTTTATTCACCTCATTTTTTAATGTAACATAAACAAGTTTTATGGGTCATTACTCAGACAGGTGTGCTGCATACTGCATCTCTTCTATTTGCAGGCCAGAAAAATGGAAACAGGAATGGCAAAATTACTTGGCTGCAAGCATTTAGGGAATGCTGTGAAATGTTTAATGACATGCAAGTAAGTTTCACATTTTATCTTCCAAAAACTCTTTTGAAATTGGACGTTACATTTCTTTACTCCTCACCCCTTTCCTACCTTTTACACTTTACTGAAAACAGCATCTTTCAGATAATTAAACAGGGATCAAACAATTCATTGCTCTCCTAACTTCATCAACTGAATGCTGCAAAAGTGAAACATTCACTGCCCAAAGAATTTAAAAATCTAATCTCGTTAATTTGCACCCTTTATAATACAACACAATCTGCTGTTCACACCTGATGGGTAGTGCTTAGGGAAGATCCTCTTCTCAGCACAGTGATGGCTAGACCACTTCCTTGCTAATGCATAATTACATTCAGAAATAATATTTGTCAGGCTAATTCTAACCTCTGAGAGTGGAAATGAATGTGCTTTTGCAATTGCATTAAAATGGTCCAAGAACTTATTTTCCTTTAGCTTCTAGATACTGCCAATAGGCTCCTCCTGATGCAGTGCCCACAATTTCCAGACAGTTTCAATTCAAAATAAAAGCGGTTTCACTTAATTACCTTCATTGATGGCTTTGATTAGCGTATTTTGTACTGCACTAGGAGCACTGATGTAGTCAATTACTGTATCTCAACCAGGGCTGGTAGTTTCTTTCACCATGCAAACTATTTTGCACAATCATAACTACATCTTCAGCATCCTATATGATCTGTCCTCTTTCTGCAGTGAAAGTGGACAGAGATCTGACCACCTATGTATAAACTTGCTTATAAAAAAATTACTAAAGGTAAAATCAAATAGATAAAATAATTCATCCCATAAGGTAACTGAAGGAGTATCACACTTCCCAAGAAGTATTCAATGATTTCAGTGGATGCATCACTTTCTTGGACAACAAAGAATCTTTCAACATTTCTAGAGAAGTCTTCCTAACTTATTTATTGGATCAGTACCTACAGAAGTCTGAACCGGATATGCCATTCCTTCTTTTGTTGCCTTGGTCTGCATGAAAATGGGGATTAACAAATGCGACTTTAGGAATTAAGTGGATTTGCACCTACTTAAATCTGAACCACCAGCCCCTTCTGTTCTAAACTGTTGTGTGCTATTTCTGCACATTACTACACAGCTTTTGCACTCTGCAAAAGATAGCTGCATGTGAGAGATGAGGGAAATGAAGCCTGAACAGACTAGTAAGACAAATATTTAACCTCTTAGGGATCTTTGAGTGAAAATGCTAAGTAAATATAAGATTTTATTGCTACTAATCTGCAGTTCTGCTTGTACAATCAGTATTTTACACTAATAATTATAATTTACATTTAGTGCTCTGTTCCTTCCCAAGGATGGCAAAAAGTTATAAAAAAGCAACGTAGAAACGCAAAAACATTTTGGGGAAAGTTAGCTTTCAACCGTACCCCACTGGAGGGGACAGAATAACATTCACATACCTACCATCTTTTTGATAAATATTTCTCAATGACTATTGCAGATTAAGAGATACTTTTACAAACACACATTATAGGTTTTTTTTCCTAGCTCATAGAAACTTGGAGCAGATGAGATGCAGTGTTTTGACTTACCTGAAGGACCTGGTTTCACCACAGAACTGTAAACAACAGAGACAACTTTGACTCAAAACTGTTTCTGCAGAGTCCTGTCACTGATTTAAAGGCCAAAAAGGATGAAAGAATCCCATCCACTTCTGAAAACTCTTCCCACTCCAAAATCTGAATGTGTTCCTTCCCCACCAAAAAGAAAACCCAAACTATTCTGACAAGAAAAACCTTGACATTGTACTTCACTACCCAGGCAGAAACGTTCTAGTATCCCAGCCTGCAACCGTGCTATGCTGAGTGTAACTATTTACATATTACAGCTTGAATAGAGGGGAAAATACAAGATCAATTCACAGACACATTGGCCAATTAAGTATATGGAGTTAATCATAATTACAGTAAATTATGCTAAGCATGACTAGAGGTAATCACAGGGCAAACATATCTTGGTTCAATTAGCAACAGAAGCAAAATTTCTTGTAAAATTCAGAGCAATTTTTATTAATGCTATCCAGTATCAGAAGTATTCTAGATAATTTGAATGTCCACAGTTTACTATTTCAAAACTAGCATAAGAATGATTCCATATCAGTTTTATATATTTGTGTATATAAGAAGGAGAATTCAATTACGGTGAAACTTTAAATAACAGAAGTGTACATGCAAAGTAAACTGTGCATTAGAACAGTATGTATATTTGAATGACAAAGGTACCTATTCGAACAGACTGATAGCTTTTGTAAAAGCAAATATGCATAGATAAGCAATAATTCTTTTAATAAAGCTACAAAAAGTGTTGTACGGAAGTTTTTAAATCAGTGTGGATTTCAAAGACAAAGCTATTTTTTCATTTCTTTCATTAATGAGAAACAGATCATAGATTTACTAGCTATTAGTAGGAGCTTTTGTACCATTCAGGTGTGCAGTCTTATATGTACAATGGACATAAATTGCACAATCCAGTGCTGTGAAAAAATACTTGAACTCTAAATGAGTAAATTTGGATGCTGGAAGCAATAAAGCCATGTGGTGCTGCATACTACCTTGGCTAATTTTCCCTGTTTCTCAACCATGTAAAATTATCCGCATGGAGCTCTGGGCTACCATGGTTAAACTGCTCCTAATATCCATGCACGCTTGTTCAAAGCTAACTTGCCTACCTCTGTACAGGACTACAGCTTTCTGTGCAGGTATTTACAATGATTTCACCACGGGAAGAAGCTAGCTTAGAGGCCAAAAAAAAGGTGGAGTTAACTGATGTATTGTTTACTAGACTTGGTTTTAATAACAGTCAGTAATAGCTCAGAGCTAGTGTTTTGTAACGTAACAGGCTGGGTTTGAAGGAGGATGTGAAGGAAGACAGTCTGCTTTGTGCTCTGTTGACTTGAGCGTGCAGCAGCTGGTTTTGCTGCAGCTCTGAACCACATGAGCGATTAACAGAAAACAAAGTCACA